>WTSP01027797.1:148742-164215 GCA_025331215.1 Actenoides lindsayi | reverse complement strand
AAATACATTTACACATCAGTTTCACATTACATTTTGTTAACATTCTCAGAAAAAAGCCCCAAAACATTCTACTTGGTGAAATACATTCCTTGGCTGAGAAGTTAGAGAGGGGTCAGAGCCAAAGAGCAGCTCGTTTAAATGGTAGGGGGTGGGAATTTCCTTGGCTTCCCTCTGGAAATAAATCACAGCCCGGTTGTCTGTGTGCATGCGTGTGCACCCACACACGCGTTTGTAGGAAAGCTTCGTGCAGGCACACGCTGTGTATAGAAAATCTGCACGCGCACGGCCACAGATTTTGCAAGCCCTATTTACTGAACGCATTTTTCTACCAGTTTAGAGACAATAAAAGCAGGACTGAGATGCTAACCAGGAACGGACTGGAACACGCTTGATTATCCAGCTGAATTGTATACAAATGAAGTAAATTTAGCATGGCACCGTTTGTAAATTCCGTGCTTTACAATCAGAATTCCAAATCTAACTGTTTGCGGCTAAGAATAGCGCGGGGAGCCCTTTTTCTTTACTCCCTCTTTTTTGGATTCCCACGAAAACCGTTATCCCGGAGTCTGCTCATTAAATGGCCAAATATTTCGCTGGAGTTCAGCCCATTTCTAAAAGAAATCATCAAACCGTGGGCTAGCCGGAGTGCTCAGAATGAAAAGAAAACTTGTTTCTTTCGTGTTTGACAGAAAACAGCTGGGCTTTGGATGTAAATACCGGGGGACTGGGTTTCTGTGTGCCACCGATTGTCCCGCGTTAACTTCTTCATTAAAATCAGGAGCTCAAACTTTTCACGAGTGAAAGGGGGAGGGAGTGGAGCATAGGAAAGCCGAAGTGTTATCGCAGCCTACTAACAGCGATATCGTGAGGGGACTGAATGATAAAATGGCCCTGGAAAAGCTCTGCAATTACTCACGGGGCAGGTGGCAATTTATCATGAGGTAATCCCAGGGACAGGGCGAGAGCCCTGAGAAATTGTTTGAGTGGCTGTTGGGGAAACTTTACATAATGTTTTACAGCGACGTTCTCTTATTTGATTTACTGAATCACCCACTAGCAGCGTCAACGCTGTGTCCCAGCTTCGTTGACGAGTTCGAGGAGCAGTTTTGTTCTCGGAAATGCATGTTTGTGTTTCTATTGATAACCTATCCGAAAGAGCTTGTTTGTAGAAGCTGTTTATAAGATGAAACTCCTGTCCGATTACGTAGCAGATCCATGTATTGCTGTACAAATCCTGTCCACGGCTTTGGGAGCTTCTGCATTTATTGCTGGAGAGGTGTGTGGGGACCCATCCTTGATGTTTTTACATGGTCTTTATACTCGGAAAGTCTCCCGTGGACAGCTAAGGAAACTTGCTTGTTATGAGGAGTTAGGGAAAAGCTGAGGACAGAGAGAGGAGGATAGAAACCAGGAAAACGAAGGGGAGCCTGTAGTCCCCTGAGCTCTGGGTTAATACTATCAGTCGCTTACATCCAAAGTACTATTCCACTTTTTGCTAGCAAGGAAAAAAAGTGACCTCAGTACATTATTTTTGGCTCTTTCAGTGGCATGAAAGGACAGGTGTCCTCAGCTCATCTGTGCCCGAAGGACCCAGATATCACAGCTGAAGCCCGCCAGCTTATTGTGTGCTGATTCCTTATCTTTATGCCTTATCTTCGGGGGCAATGCGTGCATCTAATGAAGAAGGGGTGAGGGTCAGAACTGGGGTGGGCTCTGGGACAAGGTGCTGGCACATTGGCTTCTGAAAGGACTGCGGTGATATCCCGACTCTTCAGAGAAAGGCTTAGAGGTGCTGGGACAAGTGCTCAGGACTAAGTACAGGATTAGGAGTCCTTACCCCTTAGATTTCAGCGAGCAAAAATTCCCTCAGTGAACATCTGACGCCTTTGAAAACCATGAGAGTTTTTTGTCGCCGGCTTAGTTGTCATCAGACTAGCACCCCAGAAAATGAAATGGTTTCGCCTCTTTCTCTGAAAGATCTTGGTCAACCCGGAGCTGGGACTTGCAGCACGACTCCATAGGTTCCTCATCCGTATCACCCTGCTTCCCACCGCAGCTCTGCAGCTATTTCCATTACCAGTGAAAATGATGAAGCGTATTAAGCTAATAATTAATCAGAGATGACAAGGGACTAATAACTGTATCGATTTAATTAGGACTCCTTTTCCAGCTCTGTAACTTGCAGTCGTGCACATCATTAGCTTAATATTTTAATTTCTGGTAATAGCTTATTAATTTTTAGGGACGGGGACAGACACAGCCACAGCTCGGGCTTTGTGCTGGGCTGCAGGCACGTGCCTTGGTCCGCCGAGCAGCCGTGGGAAGAGTGCCTTGTCCTGTACAAAACCAACAGCAAGCAGGACAGCTTGTCAGTCACTGAGAGCTCTTCCAGAGCGTTGAGGTGGTGGGAAATGGGGCACTGCAGAGTCCGATGGGGTGGATGTGCTGGTGAGGTACGTGTAGCTCTACGGCTGCACGCTGCGGTTATATGGGCATGACATGAAATATGGGGTAAAAGCAGCATGCCAAAACAGAAGGCAGGAGAGTAACCCTGGAAAGTAGCAGTACTTATTGGCATCAGGAAGGGGAAAAATGTCCCTTTCGACTTTAATTGCACCCTTTGGATTCTGGCGATTTTGAGAAAAGGAAATGCTCGGGGACATGCTGTGGTTGGAAAATAAGGCTCGTTTTAAATTAGGATCGCTTTGGGGAAAAGGAAGAAAGGAAGGGGCTGTAACAAGCATGACGAACTTTGGGACTTTACTGTGTGAAAGGCTGACAAATGCTGAGTTTACTCATCTCCCCCCTGTTTTAGTGGGGATACTTAGCACTGGCTGGGGCATGCTCGGCATCTCGCGCAGCCGAGTCCTTGGCAGGCCACCCTCTGCTACACTCCTGACCAGAGACTTCTCCGGGAAGCAAAGGAGGGAGAAGCTGTTCTCCCTGAGAGCACAGCACTAAATATATGACTGTATCACACCGTACAGCAAGGTTTGTGGCTTCTCGGGAAAGAGATCCCTTTAGCCTACACACAGAGCTCTGTAGCCTGCTTTGTGTTATCAAGGTAATTGGAAATCTTTGCACCGTACCCTCGAAAGGCTGAATCCTCTGCTAGATCCTCATTTGCTGCAGAGGCTGGTTGGCACAGGGAGGAGAGCTGTACAAGCCAGAAGCACTGAGCAGGCTCCAGGGGAGGGTCTGGCCCTTGGCGTTGTCCTTCGGCAAGATGATGGGGGGTCTGAAGTCCTTAAGGTATCAAGCGTTGGTTTAACGTGGGGTCGTTGGGTCACTGTAGAGGTGAACGCTCAGACTGATGAGCTCCATGAACAAGCAGCCACTACTTCTTTTCTTTCTCGTGAGCATTTGCAGGGATTCTGAAGAAGTACACTGTACGAGCCAAGTTAGCGATAGAGGCATGAAATAGTTGTGCTTGCTTTCAGAGACTGCAGAAGCACTTTATCTTGTGTGGGAATAGTCACCTTCCCGACCTCCCCCGTGACTGCTGCCAAACTGGAGACGATGGCAGGACTGGCAGTTCTGCCACAGGTACAAACCCCGAGAGGGGTTTTACAAATGGCAAATTTTCAGGGCTTGGCAGCCTGCTGGGTGCCGTGCTGGGACCCTATCCCGGGGTTATTTTCAGTGGTGCTAAGTCACCTTGTGCCAGCTGTTAGATCTGAGTAATGTAACAGAGTAATATGAGGAACAGCGCACGACTTTCTTCGGGCACTTTGAAGAGCAAAAAGATAGCGGTGTCTCCCTCGTCCCTCCAAGGTAATTTATGGTAAATGGAAGCCTTTTAGCAACAACCACCGTGGCTGCCTTGCTCGGGAGGCTCTGGACGTGCAGGAAGCGAAGCTCCTCGTGCTGGGCTGCATTAGTCACCGCCGCTGCTTCCTAGGCTAGCCCACATGCCCTCAAGGGAAAGAGACTTCTATTTATTTGGTTTAGCCTTTGATTTGTATTCCTCATCCCTCTATTTCTGAAAGTAGTACTACATCCTGGTGGGAGGGCCGGCCCTTCTCCCTGTCCCCTAACCCCCCTGTATCCTTCAGCTTTTATGGGCAGAGAGCTGCCCCGGTCCCCCGCGAACATCCTCGCTTCTCGTTTGTTCTGGTTCTTTGTGCCGCGCCGCGTGTCCTGCTGTTTCAGCTTCCTTTGCTGTTTCCAGCCTCTTGTCCCTGCCTCTCCTCTGTGGCCGGCCCACAATGCCAGCGTTTTCTCTCTCCTTCAAACTCCCACAGTTCACATCTTGGAACCTTCTCTGGCCGTCTGTCCTTCCAGCCGTTACAGCAACTATTTCCAGATTTGAACTGATAAAAAGGCAGGAGTAATGCTAAATCCAACGCCATTCCTCTTCAGTGGCTTTGCCAGCTTTACCTTATCTGCATATCTGATTTATTCCTGGCAGCTCTGTATCTGTGCTAGGACCTGGATGTACATTCTTATTCCTGAGTGGTGTATTCATAAGATCTATCACCACTGAAATGTCCTTCCAGACTGCAGCTCTGAAAAATGGAACCTTTGTTTTCTCCAGCTGTCACAAACACCTATGACTTTTTGCACACAAATGTAAGTGCTCCGAGGGATTTTAACATCTGAAATCTGTTACCAAAAGGCAAAGTGGTTTGCAGGCATTAACTGCCCTTTTTACATCTTATAAATTATTTAGCTTATGACATCAGCGATTACAAGTTCTGCATTCCTGGCTCCCAGTCCTGATGCCTTACCTCTCCGATTTGTATCCTGCATAGGGAGAAACTTGACGAGTATGTACCAGAATGAGAAAAACCTTTGTTTTCTAAACACACTGCGAATATTTGTTGTCTCTTGTACATCTTCCTTGACGTCAGCTGGTGTCCTGCGTGCAGAACAAACTTGGAATATGCAATAGGGATCTGTGTGTTGATAAGTGAGGTTCACTAAGGAAGAAATTGTCAAGGGAGAGAGAAACACATTTCACAGCACTCAGGAAAGAAGGAAGAACACTGACAACTAAATTACATTTCCAGTGCAGGTTTGGGACGCTTCTAAAAGGTGAATAGGAACAGTGGACAGATACTGACGTCATTGGCATCACAGGGACTAAAAAAAAATAATCAGTGTGGAGTCCTCCAAATACATTTTAAACCTCTTTTTTTTTTAACATGATATCGTGGGAGTTTTATAACTGTTCTTTAAAAGAACAGCAGGAGCCACGGTGGAAGTCTCAGGGCTAAGCATCACTTTAGGGTTTTACTTCTTTGGAGTGAGGAAAGTGGCAGAAATGTGTCCAGCGTGGCATTAACAAAGAAAAAAAAACCTCTTCTGTATTTGTGTCTCATCATTGGTACCACAGCGTCTTGGCTAAGGATGTACCACAAGATATGTCAATGAACGTGCTTTGCCATTCCTCCCAGCTCTTGGCAGGCAAAGATTCAAGCTATGGTATGACTTTATGCTTGTGGTATGATTGCCCAGAGGGAATCTACTGCAGGCTGCAAAAAGATGGAAGCTTTTATGCAAATACCATTAACTTCGTCGCAGTGTGTGGCGGCACTGTTGTCCCAACAAGGTTTTCTACTGCTGGGCCACTTGCATTTGCTGCAGTGTTTTTGGGAAGTGAGCATCACATTAAATCATCTCTTTGGTTTTGGTTAGCACTGGAATGAGCTGGTGATATGGGGAAGCTGATCTAGAACTTGAGACCTTTTGAGTTTAGCCTGGGATGGACGCTGTTGATGGAAGGTGTGTGTAAAACAGTTCGGGATGTACTGGCTGGTGCCACGATCTGTCTGAAGGGAGGGAGGACCACTGAAAGGCTAAAACCAAGCAGCTCATGTCCAAGCAGCTGCAGCCAGTGTGGTGCAAGCACCCGTTCCCGAGGCCACCCTTTCCTGAGGCTCGCTAGTGGAAACTACTACATTATTGTCTGTATCCTGTGTTCCTGGCACGGAGTCTGAGACTGGGCTAAAGAAGGAAAACGGTTCTCTGTGTGTAGTCTGAATGTTGGTATGTGGTCAGCAAACCTCATCCAGATGCTTGTATCTTGCTGCATACTTTTGAATGTTCTTTTTCTGATGAATGGCAAGAACAGGTTTCTAAAAATAAATTAATGATTTTCCCTTTTTACTTCCTGTGACTTAATATACTTTATTTATCTATATAGCTACTAGTCATCATCATTCTTCAGCTCACCAGAATATAAACAGAAACGAGCCTGAGTCACAAAGTAAGGATGTGGAGCCAGGCTTTTTCCAGGATTTTAGGCAGGTGTAGGAGTTGCAGCCCAGGGGTCACGGAGGGAAAGGGCTGGCTCTGGGGTTGTGCCTCTGGGGTCTCGCACGTGAAACAGGCAGCACGGAGGTGAAAGGCTGCCTGCTGCCTCTCTCTGCATCTTCTTCCAAGCTGGTTAGACTTCTCAGTTCTTTGCAAAGGGTTACAAAATTAAATAAATAAAAGGCTGGACTTTGAAGGTTGGTTTATCACTGATACAATAAAACCCGAGTGAGATTCCAGTTCATTACTCATCTCACACTACCCCTGAGATGGATCAGACCAGCATCCAGAGCAACAGTTGCATTCATTTAATCAGCTCGAGCAACGTACTTTAACAACTTTAGTCTCCTAGGGCATATAGCCCATTCCTTGTGCTGCTGACAGCGTGCCCTAAACCAGTAATAAACTTCAATCAAATAGCTCTGAAAACAAATTAATGTGATGGGGATTTTTAGGAAATGGTCTCGTTTCTGTGGTGGTCACCTACTAAGATTTAAGGCTGCTTTGTACAATAGTAGGAGAACATGCTGTAATTACATGTTAATAATTTGTGCAGTCGTTAGAAATATGAAGCAGTTTGACTTAAAACACACCGAGCATCATTTTTGTTCCCAGAACATATCTTGGGAGTACCTCTCCTTGTTGCTGAGCCGCTCCTTTGTATGTTATATAAGTTAAATAGGAAAGGCCCCTTTATAAAGAATACTGGACAGCATGAATTTGTGCTGGTGTGGACAGGTACCTGTGTATTGAGGTATGGCTGATAGGACTGGCTTTGTGGGAGGAGCAGACTTGCTAACAAACAGAATGATGTCAACATATTCCAGTTTTTTAATCAGCAGGGCTGATTGTCTAGGGGGTGTGGATTGACTAACCCTTAACTTCCCTTTCGGATGATGAAACGCATTCGGTTCAGCTCTACTAAAAGCCTGCACAGTATATTGGGATATATCATTTGACCTTGTATGTAGTGGGAGATAAGAGAATTAATTCTAGCCCAGCCAAACCCAGCGCATTCTGCCCCCCTTTCCCCCAAATATCTCTTCTGATCTTGCCAATGCATACATTTTTCACATTTTTGTATGCATCACGTCTGTTTTGCTTCTTATGGGTAGCTTTGCTTCCTTCCCTTCGCTCCTCATTAGTAACCATGCTTGTTTAGCTTTGTCCTCGGCTGTTTTTGCTGTTGGATTGCTTGGTGAAAGCGACAGGGAAGCGCTGTGTAGGGTATTGCAGAAGTTTTCTGTGCTTCACTTCTAAATGTCAAGTTAAGTAAAAGGAATCAAAGCTTCAAAAAAACAATAACCTTCCCCCCGGATCAATGTTTGCAGTTCCTGTGAGTTAAATGAAAAGTCTTCTGTAAGTAGACAGGGACAGTATTTCATAGCCCAGAGTATGTTGTGACAGGTTCCTGGGGATAGGGGAATCAGCACTGGCCTGGGAGGGTTGTGTTTGCAGGCTTCATCAGTGTGTCTGGGAACAGTCTTCTAGGGTGCAGTGTTGCCATCAACAGAGACATAAATTCGAAATGCTACTTCCATCTTCACAATCGCTGTCAATAATCCATTTGGCAGATAGCTGAGACCAGCTAAAAGGCACCAGAAAAGGGCATAAGGTGCATTGGGAGGACACGCTTCAGCTAGCAGAGACAAACGTTTCTACACTACAGATTTCTGCTTCAAATTCAGTCACTTTGTAAGAATATTTGACTCTGTGTGCCCTGAGGTGTGTGATGATGTTTGGGCTCTTGGAGTAGGAACAGATCCTGTTTCTGAACAGCTGGACTCGAGGACATGCAGAAGACCCTCCTTTGGCTCATGTGGTCGGAAGCCAGGTTGAGAGGCAAAGGCTGAACACAGAAATCATGTCCTAGCCCTTGTGTACGTGCTTTAGAAGTGCAAAGTGTTTCTTTACCCAGTGATCTTAAAGGGCTTCATAAACTTCAGTGAGCCATTGAAAGAGAGAGAGCCCATCAACTCCTTTTGCATCACCCTCATTTGCTGTCGCGGAACTTTTGTTGTACGGCAGGAATGGGTGGGTTTGTTCACTTTGTGACTTTGATGAGTAACAGACAACACGAATTGTCATCGCAGTTCACTTGAAATGGATTCAGCTGAGAGGGGATAATGCTTTTCCAGCATACACCCATGTGCGTTACGTAGGTGAGAGTGGAAGAAGCAGAGCAGCGTGTGCCTGCCGCAAATGAAACAGGGTAAATCCATCCGAGGTGCTCCTCGGTCGTGAATTGGAGCTGAGACTACCGAGCTGTGCTGTTTAGTCTGCAGGGGACTGCGGAGTGTCATCACCCTGGAAAATCTGGCTCAGATGGAAATGTTCGGGTTTTGAAATCACAGCTGATCATTTTCATTTGAGAATGAATCCGGTCCCTCGGGCTGTGAGTGATGGCAGGTCGTTGAATGCAAGAGAAATCGTGCTGGCTGGCACCGTTCTTAGGCTGCTGTAATGTTCTGTGTGTGTTCCGATAAAGGGGGTTGAATTAATCTGAGCCATTTAAGGCCGTCTGACATCTGACAATGTAGCTGAGTAGCTGGGCAATAACAAACGAGGACCACATACTAATTACCAATGGAAGAGCAGAAGCAGAATTTTGGGTTAGATTTTAAATGTTCTGTCACATACCAGAGGTGTGGAAATCAAGTCGAAGCCTTTTAAAGCTATGAGTTTCTAAATGACAGCTGAATTAATTTAATTTTTCAACTCTCTCCTTATGACATCTTGGTAACAAGCTTCGAGACGAAAGAGACAGGTTCTTGCTTCCAAAACAAGAGCTTTTGTTGTCTTAATAACAGAAATTAATGAAAGCTTTCCTTTTCAATATATTTTCTCAAAATATTTCATCAGGGCTGTACCCTGCAATTTGCTGTGCCCTCTGGCCCTGGTCCAGCAAAGCACTTAAGGACACAAATAGCCCTGGTTTTGGTGGGAAGTGGGCAACCGAGCGCGAGACCCTCCTCGGTGTCCTGACACCTCCCGTGCCTCTGTGTTCTCCATCTGCAGCACGATTCCCACCCTGCACAGTGTTTTCTCATCAAGCACGGACAGCATTTCACAATACAGTCCTGTGCTTTCATTCACGCATCTGTTTGAGAGGGGGTTTAAGAGCTGTTCAGTTCAAGTGGAGGATCTTTGCATTTCAGGTAACTTCTCACGAACTCTGCTCTGGAATTCAGCAGAGATTTCACCACCCATCTTCATTTTGGAAGTGAAGCACATGTCTAATGGGAATTGAGGAGCTCAACATCTCACCAGGCACGGCACTAAATCTTTGAAGTAAAACCCAGTCAAAGCAGTTCCTGGGAGCCTACGATTGATTCCAGTCCAGCAATTACCCTGTATCGACTGACTGGAGCACGTTGCCCATCAGTAGCAGGAGTTACCTACAGAGACTGGGTTACAGGAAGCTTTCAGGTTTTGCAGGCAGCAAATACAATCAGGGACCCTCGCAAACATATTTCACTCTCAGCCTTAACAACTTGATGGTTAAAAAAAAACCCCACAACCTTTTAAATCTCATGCACCGTGTGAAGGGGTTGTGTGTGTGATGTCATTTAGCAATGGAAGTAGGAAAAGAAAGATTTCTCATAACGAGACCAAACCAGGGAGCTAATTTCAAGCTTTTACCCTTTCCCAAGTTTGATACCACTGCTCTTTCTGTCTCTTTGCATCACATCCTTTTTGCAGCTGCTTTCTGTTTCACTCTTTTTAAAATTTATTTTTAAGATTCAAAAGGTGGGGAAAAAAAAAAAAAAAGGAGGGTATTACAGGAACAGAGTCTGAACTGGGTAGGGAAAGTGTTTTGGCTATCCGCAGGCAGGAAATCTGAGCTCCTCTGGAACCTGAATAAGTCCTAGAGCAGTCTCATTATTTTTATATATTTATTTCCCTGTTTGGCTGTTCTGCTGGCTTTTCCCACGTTATCATCAAAGTGGCCCCAGAAGGGACAGTTGTGAAACAGAAACTATCTGTGAGGAGAGGAACGAAAACAGAGCTTTTGTTAAGCTACAGATGCCTCGGTTTTAGCAAAAGCAAACAACTTTAATTGACATAAGTATTTGCAAATGTTGTCGCTCTCTTCTAAATGTGTTTTAATATTGGGGGGTGGGGGGAGAATGGGGAAAGGCAGCAAAAGATGTCAGTGGCAGCCTCAACTTCTCAGAATTTGGGCTGAGCCCGTTTAGCAATGGTGGCTTCTCCCTCTTCCTACTCTCTGCCCTGGTGGCTTCTCCCTCTTCCTACTCTCTGCCCTGGCCAGGATGCAGATAGGTTTGCAGCAATGAAGCTAAAGGAAAAAATAGTTTCTTCCCCTGGTTCACATGAACTGCTTTGAACTGGAACAGATGTGGATGTACAGAACTGTCTGCTTACAGCAACTGTTCCATTTATAACCACGGCTTTTCTATTCAGGTCTCTTTATCATTTTAACTTATTTTCTGTTTCCACATCCTTTTCCACAATAAAATATTCTTAACTAAATGAGTTTTCAGCTCACGTCCAAAACCTTTTCAAGTAGTATTCCTTGCATGAACTTACAATACCAGTTCACTGACTTTTTGTTAATAATGATGGCCAGTGGAAGCAAGGTCGGGTTTGGGTTTGTGGTATTTGTGAGATGGGATTCAGAATAACAGTTTCTTACCAAATTAGGGCAGAATCCGGAGCCTGATGTAATGGTGATAAAATCTCACAAAAGGTGTTTGTAATATCTAGCTTCCAAATGGCATTTCTATTAATTTTCTGCTTTGTTGAACTGCATTCAACTCTGGTGTACGAAATAATGTTATGTGCAACCCAGACCAAAATTGTTCCACTGAGCACAGATAAGAGATTCAAATCCAACCACAAAAATTCGGATGATGGCCTTGTTTTTGCTTTGTGCTTTTCACGAACTCCTGCTTCGGAGTAGGTTCATTCACTGTTTGGTTTAAGTGCTCAGTAATTAATTCTGAAGGCACTCCACTCAGTAAGAAGGTGAGCCCTGCAGTTCCCGTTGCCCAAGATGCAGGGACGTGTCCCGAGATGAAGGAGAAATGCACGTAGTCACAGATGAAATCAGTTCTGCCTCTCCAGTTCTGCGCTCCCTCGAGCAGACCATGTGGCCTTTATTACAAAATTAGGAATTCATTTTTTTAGAGTTACTTCAGTTTCCCTGCTCTCTAATTTTCTATGGAAACAGTCAGTTGTTTGTATATTGGAGACCGTACGTGTCAAGTTCTTTGTTTCGGTTCATTGCTTTCGGCCTTGACACAGAAAACAAAAATTTCATCAAAGTTATGGAGACAGATAGGATTTTAATCTAAACCATATTAAAAATTGAAACCCTCCATGACCGTGGAGTTTCTTAGGGTCCATCCATGAACTGTCTCCTGCACTTCCTTCAGGAAGGCTGCAGATTTCTCTTCGTAACCTGATGGCTCTTTCCTCTTCTGGTTGACTCAAACCACCTCTCAGACTGGATGATACAGTCCCATGAAGCAACGTTGTGCTGGTGTTGGGGTGCTCTGAGGAACAGTTGAGGAAATCAGGGTGTCCTGGTACCCCAGGCTATGGATTTGTCACAGCATTTGGTAAGAAACGCTCTGTCAGGGTACCTTCACATCACTCAAGTTGCATTGAACTGAATGAAAATAAAAACAGATATTCACACTATGGAAAGGAGAGTTTCAGATGTACCCCAACAAGAAACAGATGAAGGAAAAAAAATAATGGAATTTTGCTGAACGGATAAGATCTCTCTCCTTCTGTCAAGCTGATATGGTGTAGACAGGTTTCTGAAATACAACTTGCACTCCCTTAGATTCACTTAGACTCTTGTGTAATTGCACCCCTGGGGTGCACCTTCCAATGTGAAGTGTTTCTCTTGTTCTTTTCTCCTTCCTGTTATCTGCACACTTTCTATTTCAATACCTGTAGCTCACTTGACTTGCTCGGTTTAATTGTCATTTAAAGTTCCCTCCAAGAAAAAAATACAGATACTCAACTGCAAATGTTCTTTCAATCTCTGTGACCGTTTTTGGCTATGCTGTATGTTGCCACCACACAGAAAACCCTTTCCGTATTTCCCCCATGACGGAACTTTTCTCCTGAACTCTCCTAGTGTCCTTGCACTCCCCTTCTGCAGCTTTAACAGGAATTAAAACTTCATGGGAATAAACCCAGGCCACAACCACATCAAAGCTGTGGTCCAAGTCCAGTTTTCAAACATCCCTCAAAGTTGGCCAATCAGTTTCAATGTGATACGTTCTATAGAGGCCCTACTTGCAACATCCAGCGAAGGCTGGAGAGCAGACACCAAGTTCCCAAAAGATAATTGCTGTCTGGACTGATGCAACATCTCGTTTATCCATTCCTGTAACTTGTCTACGTGAGTTGTTTTATCTGTTCTCTCACCAAAGCACCACGTAATTTGAAGCAGCACATAATTGGTCTGCTACTAATATTGACCAGTGGTAATTTCTTAATGTAAAGAATGTGCAGCGAAGGAAAATCTGTTTGTAGTTCTTTGATAGATCAGTTCCATTTTACTTCACATTTGCCAGTTTTATTGACTTTATTTTCTAAGGAAAACCAATTGTGTGGAGTCTGGTTTTAATCCAGGACTTTTTTGTTTTATGTGAGGAACAGGCAAAGACCTGTTGCATCAGGGAGTAAAATTAGGTGGGGGGGAAAAAAAGCGTTCTTTCCCTTCAACAAATAAATTGAGTGCTTCCACCACACAAGAATATACAACAAAGTAACATGTGTGGGCACTAAGGATAAGCAGACACATCAACAGCAGGAAATCTTTGACAGGTTTTAGGTATGTCACTTGGACATGGGATGTGTCTTCGTAGACAGTCTGTCACTTTTATTCCCTAATAACTTTTGACAAGAGGCAGATAATACCGCAGAGTTTATTTTAAGGTAGATTGTTTAATTTTGTGTCTGTTCTCTTTCTTTCTTATGTTTTTTTTTTTTAATCTGGATAGTTTTCCTTTTTTCATATATATATATATATAAAAATATATAATAAATAGTGACCTGGCTGTTTGTTGAGTTTGGGGATTTGGGGTGAGTAGCTGGTTATGTTTGGGCAGAAAGCAGTGGAGGCAGAGAGCAGCCGGGAGCTGTCAGAGTGCCAGTTCCTTACCTTTGGCCCTCACTCCCATCCCTCCATCTCACACTGCACCCCCAGAGCTGGGAGGGAGTTCCAGGAGCTTGGGGGCTACCAGGTCTCCATCTGCAAGAGAGAGGTGATACTCCCGAGCTGTCACGAGGTTCATGTGGAAGAAGATGGCTTTCTTTTCTTTTATTCTTTTCTTCTCTGCATGTTGTTCTTCGGTCAAGTGAGCGCTTGAGTGTTGGTGAGCGTGCAGCGTAGGATCGAGGAACTCTCTGTTAAAAAAAGGAGAAGATTCCTCTTGCCTCACTGAATTTATACAGTAAAATGATGAACTTGGATCCCGAGGGTTATAATCATAGCATTTCTGAGCCCTCTCATTAGGAAAGTGTTTTGCTCCTCATTGTCTCTGGTTTTAGAAGCAGGGATCTTACAGAAGCACCAGCTTTTAGCTCCTCAGGAGATTTTGCTCCATTCTCACCATTCTGTTGCCTAAACAATCCTTTTGCTCAATCAGACACGTATGAGCCTGCTGCATGCAAGCCATCACCTTTCCTTGGAGCTGGTAGAGGTTTCTTTCCACCCTAATTTATACAATGACTTTGCAGCTTGAAAGAACAATCCCGTCATTCCTTAATCAACACATGTAAAACTTAAACCTAATCAAATAATCCAGATAAAAGCAAACACTTGGGTGTGTACGTGAATGTCTAAAACCTGCTGCTACACTAAACCTTTCTGAGGGTGCTAAGGAGAAAAGCTTATCCTTTAAACTCTCTTCATAAGGCTTTACAAGGGAGTAACTTGTAGGTTTTGGGTGGGTTTTTTTGGCGGGGGGTGGATAAACCATCAAGTAAAACTCTGTCTGGAGCCGGTGAAACTGATAGTCACTGAAGTATGTGTTACAGTTTGGGAATGTCTGTCAGAGGCTGTCACCAAGAACAGACCAGAAAGGGAGACTGAAAGAAAAATTAGAAAGGGGGAATGTTATTAAAGCTATAATTATAAACATAGCAGGCACTCTGATATTGTTTCTTTGCTTTAAAAATGCCGCATGAGCAGGACTTGCTGTCTGGGAGCTCGCAGCATGGGATCCAGCAACCCCTTTTTTAGGGTTGAGGGGAAGCTGCACCTTGTCCCTCCAGATGTATGTGTTCAAATAATGAATTTGGGGAGTTATGAACGGTAGGATTTCTAATACTAGTGCTTTCCTCTGGCTGTAACTCAGTTCCAGTAGGCAGGTAATTGATTGAAAGAAACACGGGCTGCCCCTTCGCTGGGAAATGTTTGGCTCCCGACTGGTTCTGAGATGTGAAATCCCTGGTCTGCTCCCAGCATCATGTAATGTGTGGACATGGTCCATCATCCAGCGTGTAGATGCAAATGTTTTGGAAAGAGCTTTAGAAAAGTATTTCCACCTCTGTTTTCCTTGGTACCAGCTGCTGCTATTGCACCCTGAAAATAAAATGAGAGCTGATTCCTTTGCCTCTTAAGGAAAGGACACGTTAGACCAATGTTCATAGTGGTATGCGTTCAGATTTCATACGCTGCTTGTTTTGGGTGGCTTCAGAAACGTTGCCTTGGAAGGTAGGCACCAAAACTTCACCGAGGTCAAGGGATAGACTTTAGCAGTACAGAAGTTGTGTAGGTGCTGGGAAGGACCCACTGACTGCCGTGGTCTGTGCCCTGTCACCTGGGGAAAGAGGGTGGCCTCTCTTGGTGGCCACGCTGCTGGCTCAGCGCACGGGCCGGAGCAGCGGCCGGCTTGCAGCGCTTACTTAATGTAATTAAACACTTTGACGGGGCCAGGGGGCAGCAGCTGTTTTGAAAATAACACGATGGAAAACGTGTCGGGACATTTTGGTGGCAGGAAGCCCATGTGCATACTTGCAACTGAGAGCTCCCCGTCTCCCCTTTGATGCCCCACTCGATTCAGATGTCCTTAAGGTTGGCCGCGTTGACGAGAGCCGCTGGTTGATCGCTTAGCCCTGAAAAGCTGTCGTTCACAGAGCATGTGTGTATCACCTGGAGTACTGCGTCCAGTTCTGGAGCCCCTGTTACAGGAGGGATATGGACGTGCTGGAACGTGTCCAGAGAA
>WTSP01027797.1:120558-148642 GCA_025331215.1 Actenoides lindsayi | reverse complement strand
GGTGAGACACTGGCACAGGTTGCCCAGAGAGGTGGTGGAAGCCCCATCCTTGGAAGTTTTTAAGCCCAGGCTGGATGAGGCTCTGAGCAACCTGCTCTAGTGGGAGGTGTCCCTGGCCATGGCAGAGGGGTTGGAACGAGATGAGCTTTAAGGTCCCTTCCAACCTTGACAATTCTATGATTCTCTAACTTAGGGCATGTGGGTAGTCCCATTCCAAACGCTGGGTCTGCTCACGTGATATGCTCCCCCTTGGAGCTGTTTGTCTCCCTCCAGCAATGTAATCAAATCCACTCTTGGTGATGGGTGAGCGAGAAGGGCCCTTCTTCATGCTCTGAAGTGTTTAAATTTAATGGCAAATTTCATAAGCAGTCTGGTAGGTGCTGACACACATTGTTCCTGAAGGGTCACTCTGACAGCGTGTGCCCTTCTGTAGTTTATATGTACAGGGTGTTTTGAAAATTTATGTGAATTTTTCGTGAAGCTCATGGATGTGTTCCAGTTGTGCTCTCCATGCCCCCAGCTGGGGCTTTCGTAGGAATTTTGAACTTAAAAATGCAGGAAATGTAGATGGGAAATGTGAGGGGAAATGATTTTGTGTTGTTAATGCCATTTTCAGAATTACCATGATATACAGAAGATTATTTTTGGGGGGGTTTGTGACACAGGAGCCATCAAAGTCACAATATAATAGTGAGAAATTTCACGTTCTGTGGCTTGGCTGTAGAGAGTGAAAATGAAACCTATCACTGGACATTATTTGTTATATATATGGAAGGCCTGATGGACGTTGCTATTGGAATTTTCTTTGTTCTCCCTGTGGTGGCTTTTATGTTCACTTCCTTCATTCAGCTGTGGTCTTCCTAAACCTTTAAAAAAATAAATAGTAAAGATAACTTAAAAAAAAAAAATCAATAAAACTTTAAAAAATAAAACTTAAAAACTTTAGTTTTGGCTCGGGTGAATTTCTGGTGAAGAGTGTTACAGAAAAATATTTTTGTGCTTCCCTTTTTCTGCTACATGGGAATGTGAGGGGAGATAAAAAAAATGGTATGGTTAGAGAAGCTTGAATTACTCCAGATTTCTTTCCTTCTGCTTTGTGGTGTTGTTCCTCACCCTCATCACTACTGGAACACCAATGCTTTTGGAAATACCTTTTCAACTTGGTCCCACAAGTTAGTCAGTAATGAACCAGACCTGTGTAGCCTGAGAGATCTTGGTTAGCATCAGCAATACAAATGGGCTGCTTAAATATGCACAGCTTTGTGTTCTCCTTGATCAGGATCGACGTGCTTCGCCCTTTGTAGTTACTTGTCTTCAGTTTCTTTATAGAGAAGGCCTTGTAGGCAAGTGGTTGGAGCAGCAGCTAGCAGTCTGACCCAGGTTGTACCCAGGACTCAAATAGCACTGAGTCAACATGCAGCTTGGCCAGTGCTGGCTGCAAACTGAATTATTAAGAATTGCTTCAGTAAAATTTTGCATTTGGATTCAGCTTCCATGAAGGAGAAGTGGTTTTAAAGCTCTTTGAACGGGGAGTTTTAACCAGAGAGGGTTGCTTTGCTTTGTTTTGTTTAATCCCTGTTTGTGTTCTGCTCCACTGGGTATTTATTTTAAAATCTAGTTGTGCATCAACACATTCTCAAGCTGAAATGTAGATCTCGGACTGAGATGGTTTACATGTTTGAACTGAATCCAGTTTTAAAGTACCACAGTTATCTAAGAAGTACATCAAAGTTTCCTTCAGTGTTCATTCCTCATTATTATCTCTTCTGGAGCACTGGTTGTTTTTTAGTATAATTAGTGTATGTGTTACCGTAAGTTCTCTTTCAGATCTTGCATCAGATGTGCTCTTGTGTTTACAAAGAATCTCCTCCAGTATCTATGAACCTGAGTTTTACTATGTCAAAAACAAACTTTTGCCCCAGTTCCACAGTTGTACACGTTGGATCTGTGTGTTATCATGTCACTCAGAGCTACTGGTTTGGTTTTCCTTGAGTACGGACACACGTGGTTTGCATTTCTATCAAATTCCTCAAAAAATCACCCAAAGGAGTTACCAGTAGCTCTATTCCTCTCTACCAGCTTTAGACTGGCCATTGCAGGACAGTTGATCACAGATCTAAAATAAAGCTTGCTGATGTCAAGTTACCTCACCAAAAATTTCTTGAAACTTGAACCCGGTAAAGTGAGTGAATTTACCCTTCAGCGTTCTGTGTTTTGTGACTGGAGTTTTGGATCTGGTACTAGCAGCCTTAAATCTTACTTTCTTAAACCAGACTTGTTGTTGCTCATCTTCCTGGAAAAGGATGTGCTCCCATGGTTTGGGATGAGAACCAGCCAAGTGCAGAATACTCCTTCTGGGTAGGAATAATTAAGCTGGTTAAATAGTTCCTTAGAAGAGGGTCTAGGAGTCAAACTAATCATAAATCCACAGTATCTTATGTTGTAGGGAACGCGTAGTAATTCTGCTCAGGGCTGGAAAAGCCTGACCAGGAGTAATTTGTCCAGTTTCAAGCATCTTTTTGCAGGAAAAGCATGTATCATACAGCCTGAGGCTGAGAGGAGAGCAAGAAAAACAAAAACTAATCCAAGAAAAGGAAGAAAGTGGTGAAGAGAGGCATTTGGCCAACGGGGTTTGCAAGCTTCCATTTGAGTTTCTCGGTCGAATTGTTGTCTGCGTGGGAATATTCATTTTCCTGGTCCCATTCTGAGGTGCCCTATGTTAATGCTGAGATTTGTTTGCAACTGGGAGGGAAAAGTCCATCTTACAGGAGGGAAAAGGAAATAGTGGGAAACCCTCTGTGCACTCATGGCCTCTGTGCCAGCTGCTTTCAGGAACCCTTGGGTCATCATGTCCAAATCTTTGCTATTTCGGGCAACCACATCACAGAATCCCATTCATAAATTTCTCAAGTACCATTACAAAAATAGTTTGATTTTATTTATTTATTTTCTTTTTTGCCTCCATCGCTGTGATACGAACCTTGTGCCTCTGATTTGGAGCCTCGTCCCTAATGATTGTCTTTGAGTGTTTGCTTGTTCTTCGCTGTCCTGTGGCTTCTTGACCACCTGACTTCTTGGGGCAAGGAAGAAGGTAATGAAGGGGTAGTTTTCTAGTTCTTTTGCTGTTTTTTTAGGAGGACGGGCTTCTCCATGTGATACCTCTGGCAAAGGTTAGGAGCAGCCTGTCTTTGAGCAGAAACCATGTTCCACTCTACTGAGATCCCTGAAAGGTTTGTAAAGGAATTACAGTCGTAGGAATGATACTTTTATTCCTTGAAATCAAGAAGTCCCATTGCTTTTGGGCACAGGGTGGGCCAGCAGTGGGTGTGCAGTTTGATCATAAGGTGTTAGCTGCAAGTTGGAGCACCACTGTTACCAGTAGTGACTACAAGTTCTCAACAGCAAATGTCTCCAAGGAACAAGATGCAGGTGGCTGTGGGAGCGGAGGAGTGTTGTGTTAGCCAGTTCTTACCCCATCATGAGGGGGCTCAGGCAATCCACCGACTTGAAGCTGTTACCTACAGTAAAAACAATTTCTGTGTCATTTCCAAGGAAGAAAAGGTTTACGAGGTTGTCCCTTAATTGACAGGTGAGAGAGGAGCTGGTCACACAGAATAACAGAATTGGTGAACAGGTGATGTTTTCTAGAGACTGAGCGAGAAAAATCTCAGCTGGTTTCTTGGAGGTGAGTGTCACAAGGCAGTAGTATAAAGACTCAGAAGATTCCCAGCTAATCACCCTCACCTTTTTCAGTAGAGAGGATCATGTATTGTCACAGTGGGCAGCAAATCCAGTTTCTGAGAGGAGGTACTTCTTATGGGAGTTTAGGCAAGAGATTACGTTGGGAAAACTGAAGAAATACGTGGTCAGGTGTAGCTTATGACATTGTATGTGGCTGTATTTCACCTACTCTGAAAAGTTCAAGGAATCTGCTGTCACTGAGACTTGAGCAGGAGCAGCCTTGTCTTTGGTCCCTCCAAAGTAAGGAGAAGGCAGAACTGTCAGTAAGTGCTAAAACCATGAATTGATACCTTGCAGTTTGTAAGTCTTAGAGCTGCGTGGTGCCCCCCCCAGTGATGCTGGTGAATTAATGAAAGACAAATGGCTGTCTGCACAAGAAGTTCCCTTGCTCCCCCCACCTCTTTTTTCTTTCTTTCTTTTTTTTTCCTTCCTAAGGCACGGGTTTCGCTTTGGTTGTGCTGCTCCTAAGCGTTTCCATATTTAAACAGTACTCCAGATTGTTTATTGAAGTGGGTAAGCGATACGCCATCCAAACCTCTGGGAATCACACCATAAATTTCCCAAATAAATAGGCATAAGGAGAGAAGCCAAACAGGATACAAGTGCTACAAAGCCTCCAGATTAGCCAGATGTGTCCCTTTCTGTCAAACCAGCAAGTAATTGTTTTATTAGGAAAAAAGCAGTTCAGATACAGATTTTTTTTTTTTTTTCCTACGATTGGCTGATTTTTTTTTGGTGCTTGGCATCTTAAATCTTGTTTGAAAGGTCACTGCCTGAGTCCCTTCTAAGAGCCTGAGGGGTGATTAAGAAGTGGAAAGATTAGCAGAGAAAGCACGGGCTGTTTTCTTGTCCAGGGAGATCCCAACAGGACGCTGCAGGAGTTGATATGCAGGCTGGAGTAGGTGCAATGAGATGGGTTTTTTTTCCGCTGGAACACATCATATGACAGAGTTGGTCTGTAGATATTTTCTCCTGTGAGAACTGGCACTTCAAAAGCTTTGGGCTGAGTCAAGTCATACCTGTGTTTATACATGCTCCAGTTTTCCGTACCATTAGAGCATCCAGGCTCCTGCAGAATGGAATGCTGTGATGTACCGTTGCGGGACGTTAATCGAGAAGACTTCGCTGTGTTCTCTGAAGGTTGCTTGAAGCTTCTGATTGGATTGCTTTGTCTGGGGCTGTGCTGTGGTGGCATTCACTGTCCTCCATGCCTTTGGTCACGAGGGCTTCGCAGGCGAGAACCAGCCCGTGGGATAGGGAAGGAATGAAGAATAGCAGTTGTTGATCTGAGGCATAAATACTTCCTGAAGGAAAATATTTAGAGACGAAGGTTATCAGGAAAGAAACCTTAGTTTCCTATCAACAAAAATCACGTTCATGTTAAAAGTGTTAGGTGAAGAAAATAAATAGATTCAGAAACATTACAGGAGTTGTAAGGTTGAAGTGTTTCCTGGTGTAAGGAGGTGTGGTTATCGATAGAGATGCAGTCACTATCCACTCTTTGGGGGCACTAATGCCCTTTACGTGGTGTACAAAACACTCACACTCCACCCTGCCCCCTTCCCCACTGGCTGAGGAGCTGCTTGGATGGAAGTTGTTCCTCGGGGAGGAGGTCTGATGTAGCTCTCCCTAACCAAGCCCCCCACCAGTTTGCACACTCCACCCCTCCCCAGCATATGGTCTCTTACAGGCTATAAAGCCAGGGAAATCAATTGCACGCACATTTTATCCCAAGCATATTTGCCTTTATGGCTCCCATATTGGCAAGGAACAAATTTACATCACTTGGAAGGCGTCTTGTTTTCTCTTGAGGTTTTTTATCATGTGAAGGAAGCGAGCAGGGCCCCGTGTGTGTGCAATCGCTCAGGGGCCGGCTGCAGGCAACGCACGGAACAGTGCCTTCGTCTGGAGTAGGGCTGATAGTGTGGAAATAAAAATTTACACCCCTAGGAATTTTACTCGACCGCTCCAACCGGTTCAAACATTTAAAATATTGTGTCTCTCAAATGAAGGCACCGTGCAGTAGCCGCTCCAGGGTTAGGGCACCGGTTCCACCATCACCACTGTTGCTCTATCACGTCACTTCACAGGACATCTCCAATGTATGGCCACTCCAGAATAAAAACATGGCAACAGCTTTGGTTTCCAGACATCTACAAGGTTAGTAAAGACAATGGTTCAAGGACGTCGTTAGCAAACTATCTGCATAAGGTTTCAAATCAGTCAGAACTGTGCCACCTTCCTTTGTTTTGACCTAGTTGCCCTTTATTGCTTTAAATAGCAGTATTAACATCATTCCTGTGGTCAGGGAGAAGAACTTCTCTTTCAGCAATAAATTTATTGCGGGTTTAAAAGCAATCACTTCAAGGTAATTTCTGAAGAGCCCGAATATTTAAAATGGAAGGAAAATATAAAGAGACTATTCATGAGGCTAGAAACCCAGCTGGCAAAAATACATCGTGTGTTTTATAAACTGGTTGATCCAAGCGACCAGCATAGAGTATGTGTTATTAAAAAGGGATAAAGTTTGCAAATAGCAGTTTACAATATGTTTTGAAATAGTTAATGGAATAATAGATACCCTAAAGGACAGTATCCAAAAAAAATTACTGTTCTAAATAATTTGATAAAACAAGGAATCTTTTTTCGTGCAGAGTATGTTTTTCAGAATGTTTCAATGCTTGAAGATAAGCAATATATTAAAATTTAATTCCATTTTATTCCATTGTTTAGGTTTTTTTCACTGAACCGATAAACATTTACCAGATAAATGAACAGAACATTTTCCTTTTTCAGAAAAAAAAAAAAAAAGAAAAAAGACAGCAAGTGAAATATTATTCTGCTAACCAAAAGAGAAAAACACAATAAAACCTTGTCTTAAGCTTATAAACTTAATCACACTTTAGAGGAAAATAAATTCCTCTCCTAAATTCTAAGATGAAACCTTGTCCCTCTATAAATAACAAGGTTAAACCATCTTCAGTGTCTTTCTTAGGAAATATGAAAACAAATAATGTTTTCTCTCTTCCTCTCTATCTGCATTGATGTCAAATTCTTGCTCTTGGTGGGAGGTGCCGTTTCCTTTCTTACCCAGAGCAGCTTCAGGCAAACCATCACCAAACACATGGGTATGATGCATTTTAGTCTGCCTCGTGCCTATAAAGACTCAGAGCTGTGGAAATAATTTGGAAAAACCCCTGAAACATTTTGGGTGGGTTCTGAGCTCCTTTCGGAAGAGTACTGCTGCAGATCAAATGAGAGCAAGTTAGGAATGAAACCTGGAAACCTGGACAGAGGTTTTGGCACGGTTGCCTTTGACCGCAGCATCCACAGAGCCCTCCCATCTCTGCTTCTTTCCATTTTACAGTCGACAGCAATTTCATGGCACTTTCCTCTCCTTTGGTCCTCGGTACAATCCCCATTTACTACATGTGGATTGCCCAGTGTGCCTTGGGATAACCCAGGCTTTTAGTAACTCTGTTACAAAACCTGCAGGGCAGCAGTTTACACTTAGTCTGGGTCTTGCCTGCTGCTCTGATCTGATGTACTAGATAGTAAAGATTGTCAAAAGCTCATTAAGGAAGAGCCTTGGTGTGCCTGGGTTCAGTGGTGCTGTCAGTCATCATCAGCTTCCCTGACGAGGGCCGAACTACAAAGAATGTCTATCTCTGCTCAAACATTTCAAGTGTGCCTTTCATCTGAGGGTCTTGACATGCCTTGCCGAGGCCCTGGCCCAATCCTTCCTCTTCCCAGCACTGAAAGGAAGCTGGCTCTGCAAACAGATTAGTTTTCAGCTCCAAGAATTTTGCCACCCAAGATGGGACCACCAGGAATCCCAAGCAGGAGTATCTTATTTTCCTATAGTGTGTGTTTCTGCATCCTCTGGCACGGGTCAAGCACGTGGCACCTTCCCGGAGCATCAGCCTCTTTGTGGCAGCCAGATCTCAGCTCGTTCTTAAAACCAAGGAGAAGACTGTGTGGTTGCGTTGGCACTTCTTAGATCTTCTGCCTCTGCTATGCCTTGACTTAGTTCCTTGAGTCTGGGGAATGCAGGGAAAGGTGTTCTCCTGGATAGACAAGAGTTAATAGAGCTTTTCTCCTTCATTGATTTGCATTGACATCCTCAGGGAGAGAGAAAGATTGTTTCCATTGCCAGTGAAACTGAGCAGTTTATTGTCATATACCATCCTTGTTCCACATCCAAGCTAAAACTTAGCTTGCTAGAGCCAAGCTTTTGCTCAGTGCAGGATTTTGGTTTTATTTCCTCAAATAACACAGAGCTCAAGGCTGCACTGGGCCCTTGGGTGGATACCACCTACCACCATCTCACTATCAAACCAGCCCCACCTGCTTTGGCACACCCCAAGAACATACATAAGGTGGAGCTGTGCCATCCAAAACCCAACCCCACCCAGAGTGACTGGCTCTTTCAGCGGAAGACCTGCGGTCCCTGAGCATGGTGACCGTAGTCAAAAACATCTTTATCAGGTTAGCAAAACCTTCTAAGGCATCCCTGCCTAAGTCTGTGCAGTCTGAATGCCCTCATTGCTTGGATGCATGGAAATTTAAATGTGAGTGCAAATGTTTCAAGCTTAGGACTTCAAATGGGGAAACCTCTTGGATCAAGAGGAGCTTTGCCAGTCAGTATATCCTACGGTCGCAGCCCCAGGTTGCAGTCCATGACTGGTATTTTAACAATAAAACTGATAATCCTCATTTTTGCCTGTTTGGTATAAGGAGCTGCTTGTAATAGCCTGGTAAAACATCTAAATATATTTAAAATACTAAGTTTCTCTTTAAAAGCTGTTGTGAGAACTTAAGCATACATTGTCCCAACGGGTACCAGTTCTCTCAGGTATACATTGTCCCAACGGGTACCAGTTCTCTCAGGTATACATTGTCCCAATAGCTACCAATTCTCTCCCCACAATCTCGAGTATTTTTTGCCTTTCATCCTACAGCTCCCATTTGTGAAACTGTAGTTACAGCTTGCAAAGAACAGCCTGCAGTGGACTGGAGCATGGCTTTAGTGCTGCCTTCTGTGGAACAGCGATGGAAGCAAATCTGAATTATTTTTCCAGTGTCTGGTAGAAGAGTGCTTAATTTAAGTATTTTAGAAATATATCTGAAAACAGATCAAAAAGACATCATTAAATAGTTGTTGGTAGTTGGGGGGGGGGGGGTGTGTGTGTGAAGTGGAGTTTGTCTTCAGTGGGGAGGCTTTGTGTATTTTTATAAACCATGGGGTTTTCCAGGGTCTAAACAAAGAGGCAGTATGAGTCTTGTGGAGAATTTGTATTTGCTGGTCCTTTATGTGCTGTTGATGTTGTTTGTTTTACTGCCATTGTGGGGTTTAGGTGATTTTTGCCCTTTGTTTTTGCATTTCACTAGGGTTTTGTCAAGATTAGGTGTCTTCAGGCCTCGAGCTCCGTCCTGCAAACAGGGTAAATTAATCTTTAAAAACAA
Organism: Actenoides lindsayi; assembly: GCA_025331215.1. Lineage (NCBI taxonomy): Eukaryota > Metazoa > Chordata > Aves > Coraciiformes > Alcedinidae > Actenoides > Actenoides lindsayi. The sequence goes on along the minus strand of WTSP01027797.1, from coordinate 139,435 downwards.
AAATAGAAGGGCAGAAATAGAAGTGATGTCATAGTTGTGTGTCCTTCTAACCTTCTTTTAACACGTAGCTGTTAATAATAGATCAATAACTGGAGACAGCCTTCCAGGAAAGCTGCAGCCCCACTCTAGAGACCCACCATGGATAAGTCAGTACTGAGAAGCAGTGAGAAGCTAAGCTGGTGTTTCAAATAATCCTGCCAGGAGCTGAATTTTCTCCACCCATGTGACAGGAGTTGGTTTTCAGACTCCCAAATACTGGACATGAAGTCTCTGAATGGGCTCTGCTGTTCAGTGTAACGTGAAGTGCTGAGGGACTTCGTCAGCGTCAGCGGTGCCGCGATTGTCCTGCTTTAAAAGTATTTTGGTTCTGTGAAGGAAACTGTCCGTGGAATCCAAGTGGTATTTCACTGTGTGGTCTTTTTCCTTTTTTTTATGGATTGGCTCATAACAGCCTGTTTACTTCATTAAGGTAAAACCCTGTACAGACCCAGGCTGCAGCCAAGTGTTCAAATAAATGCAAACATGATGGGCGAGTTCCAGGGTGTCCTACTTAGCTACAGAAGATGAAAGGGGCAGAGAGAGTCACTTCTCTGCAGGCAGGTGGGCAGGAGATGTCAACATCCCTGAAAGTGTTAATCTTGCCCAGGGGTAGGTCGGTTGCCATTTGCAGCAGCCCTTTGCCTGCCAGGCCGGTCAGTGGGATTGGTGCAACCTCCTGTCGCTCCAGTAGTGGAGTTAGAGTCAACATCTGGCCGCTCGCAACTGGAGCGGCCAGGGAAAATTTCAATCAGGTGGTCACAGATGTGGATCTAATCAGTGCTTAACTTCTGGACTTTGAACAGAACAAAAGTTCAGGACATGCGCGAGTGCTCCGCGGAGAGCCCCTGCGGTTCCTGACCGGGCCGTTGGTCTCAGGCCAGTGCCTCGTAAACAGGTGTCAGCATCCCAAAAAAAGAACTCCCCTCTTTGCCAGCAGTGGGTATCCTCGCTGGCATTCCCGACGCAGAGCTTCGTGGGCCAGGAGGAACGACCCATAGGTCAGGCATGAGACACGCTGGTGGGGTGGCATACTGAGGCTTCCTTGATATTTGCCTTACCATATTTTTCCTGAGGATGAAGCAGGAATTTTGGCCTCCAAACCTGACAGCCTTTTAATATACCAGAAGAGAACGGGGGGGAAAAAGAGGAAGAAGTAATAGATGAGTCGCTCGTGAGAATTCTCTTTTTTTCGTAGCCCAAGGATTAACCTGTAGCTTTGAACTTGGAAGATACAGGAAGGGAAGGAAGGAATGGGTAAGAACGTGCTGAAGGAGGGTTCTGCTGCTAGGGGGCAATATGTCGTCAGCAAAACCACGCCGAGGCTCCTCTCTCAGTGTCTGTCAAAGTCTTTTATTATAAAGAACCCAAGTCCAAAAAAATACATCGTATACACTAGCATTTCTTCTGCAGAACGAGCATGGTATAAACAAAATATACAACCTGTATTTGTCTCTCTGTGTGGATACATACATATATATACATATTTTTAACATATATATCTCTATGTGTGTGTGCATGACTTCCCTAATATCCTTCCTCCCTGTCACCACAAGGTCATTACCAGCTCTGGAACCAGCACTTTTACTTGTTAATTCATGCAAAATAAATGTCTTAAGGAATCAAAACCCCACCCTCTAGTATTTCATAAGCTTTTCTGAGGAACTGGTGTTAAGGCTCCTTTAAAACAATTTGTTCAGGGGACTTAACCCTGCGTGGTTCTTAATTTTTCATTCTGAACTCTATCACAATTTATATAAGGCAAAAAGATAAGAATGTGGACATTTAAAAGTCCTAAATCACACAGTCTTGTGACTCTTCTGCCTCTTCCCTGTGGAGAACAACTGGGACAGCTAACTCAGATGTCTTTATGACTTTTTTGTTCTAGCCATTTTCTTAAACATACTCCCTAAAAAAAGAAAACGAGGGGAGATAAGAGAAGCCAGCTCCAGGGAAGTTACTGGTTTCAGGTTGAGCAGTCAAATAGTTGCTTATCTGTCCTCACGCTGCCTTGCTGATGCTTGTTTTAGAACTAGTGCAGGATGTTTCTGTAAACACTGCATTGTGTGAATGCAATTGCCCATTTATTTTAATGAAAAACATAATTTTTTGCCCAAGAATATCTAGTGGTTATACGTGATTGTGACTATAATGTTAATAAGTTAGTTGATTGAGTTTGAGGCTAGTAATGGAGTAAATACACCCATTTCTAGAGCAGATGTTCAGCTCTGTTTCACCTGGATGCCAAAGTCCAATGAAGAAGGGTTGTCTAAATGAGTAAAAGTTACAGCATAATGTGCCAAATTTCTGTGGTGGAAAATTATATCATTAATTAGTGTTAAATTTTGCAAGAGCGTTTGAGGACTTTTACAGCTGCAAGTGAAGTTTGCACAAAGGAGCTGACGTTTGCAAGTTTGAGGTACTTTTATTAATTTAATCTTGTTCCTTATATTGTTCAGAGGAAGAGACTTGGTGAAGATCCCTGGGGAGGAGTAACTGGCACAAAGACACCAAACATGCACAGACCCTTCTTACTGTTGTAATGCACTTGTCTCTTCTGATCTTTCCATTCACCTGTTCTGCCCTTGTGCTCTCATCTCTGTGAGTCATGCTCGTTTATCTGCTTCAGGTGAATATAGCACTTGATTATTTTGTACTGCAAGCGGCACACAGCTCATTGTACCTGATGCATCTTCCAGAGAAATTGTTTCAGAAGGGCTGATGAGCTAGCTCTAACTTGACTGCAGTTTGCAAGGTTGTTGGAGCATCTCTGTGCTCTGAATTGCAGCTGGTGGCTCAGTGTAATCCACAACGTCCTGAGATCTCTGGGAAAACGCCCACGGAGAGCAAAAAAGTAGCTTGAGAGTTGCTGCAAACCTGTTTCTGTGTCGTCTTTCTCTTGTTCTCCCATGTTCCCTCACTCAAACAAAAAAAAGGGACAGTTCTTAAGATACGTGTATGGTCACATACCCTGTGGAGCTCTTCCTAAACACAAGTGCTGCCTAAAGGCCAGTTCTTTCACAGCAGCTATCAAAAACACAGGGTTATTAACACTAAATACAGGAATTCCCTGGCAGCACCTGTGCCAAGGAAGGTAAAAGTTCTATACACGTCTGATGTTCATCAAATGCTTTCTCAGACCTGGTTAAGGGGTGGGATTGAAATTGGTATCAAATGCTTTTCAGCAGTCTGCACCCTTACAAAATGGGGTTGTTTTGAGACACACAAGGAATACTTTGTATTATCTATCGTATGCTTGGCTGGGTGCTCTGCGATTCATGGCAAATATTGGGAAACGACAAAGCAACAGGTAATAAAGTGTAAAAGAAGCATCAGGTGGGTCTGGGACTGTGTTAAACGAGTATTAGTAACTTCTGCTGTCTTGAAATCCCTGGGTTTCTGAACATCATCAGCTGTGGATGCAGAGGAGAAAGGGATGATTGGTTATATGGCTGTGTTGAAATACGTTGAGCCCTGCTTCAGGTCTTTGCTGTAGTGTTCTCTGGTTGGTGAACAGAAGAGAATGGGTTAGTCAGTGTTAGAAGGCAGCAAAGCTAGAAATTCACAATACTCTCCTCTTTCTGCTACCAACAAGGAGATTAAGATGATGACTCTAGCTGAATTAGGACATTAATGTGCTTTGTGCTCTTCATATTACATCTACTATCTTACCATAAATAAACGTGAACGTGAATTTATTTTGAGATTAAATTATTGTCCTTGTTCAATATGAGTAACACAAAATAGAGATTCGTGGTTTTGAGTCTTAAAAAAAGCTCTGTTCCATATAAACAGATGTTTTGTGTTCTTCAACAGAACGCTTTGACCTCTGCCAAATCAGCATGTGAACTGGTTATAATCCCTGTGCGTTTGTAATTACCAAAGTGGTTCAGATGGCTTTACTTATATTAAATCCTGACATCATCTTTAAGTACAGAAATCAAACTTGTAGTAATTAAGATTGTGTCAATAAAGTTCTCACATTTCACATCTTTTCCAGTAGTCATAATGAACCAAAATGGTATGATTCATTGCCTACCTATTGCCTGTTTGTTCTTTCTGGTATTGCCAGGTTACTGATGTGTAAACAGAAATGTAAATATATGCTTGTGGATGGGTGATTGTTTGGGCTTGTGCAATAGTCCTGAATCATTTGAGCAGGTCTCCTTGCTCCTTACCGTGGACTTATCAAATCTGCTCAAAAGTGCAGCTCCAGAGGACAGGGAGCTTGTTTGGACTCAATGAAGCTTGTGATTTTTCTGCTCTAAATTCATTCCACTCTAATTGTAATTTGTAAACTAGCCCTTCTCCGTTCACGGGTCCGTTGTGAGCTAGACAAATGTTCAGATTCATAGTCAGTAAATGGTGCTTCTCTTCTAATATCTGTGATCTGCTGAAGTTTTTATTATGAAGGGTTTTATTTAGTACATATGTGGAAGGAGGGAAAAGGAGAGAGGACTTTTGCAGCACTTAAGCTATTGTTTCTAGAAAGTTGTTTCAGGCAGTCTTCCAAATACAAACGCAGGTTGTTACGCTTGTGAAGCTCCAAAGGTGGTTGTATTGTTAGATGGGTATTTTGCAACTATAGAATAAAAGCTCGAGTACATAGGATTCTGCAGCTGATCACGCTCGTGTCGATTCCCAGGTGTTCAGGGAGTGTCTGTGTATGTGCATATTGGGGAAAGAAAAGAGCATCCATATATAGGGAATTGTTACAAGCACGCTAGTCACTCCCATGAGCCAGATGGATTTTTGACCTCATCGCTGTATTATCCCATAAAAAGCTTCTTTAACTGTTACTCGAGTGATTTATTGAGTTGGAGGATGCTGCCCCAAGATCACAAGCATGGCATCTTTTCTGAGGTAACTGTTGGAGAATTTTAAAGAAAAGCCAAGAACAGCAGCAAAGATCTGCGGAGACGTGGGTGTCACATGCTGTGCACATGAAATATGGATGGATAATTGCTGCCCGGATCTTATGTGAAGGGGATGGTGTTAATGAGCTCTGCAGTTCCTGGGAAAGCAAGCAGCTCATGGAGAGTCACTTGGGGCAACAGATTTCCCAGACACAAGAACTGAAATAAAGATCCACGAACTCGTGGAGTTTGTGAGTTCCAGAGAAGCATGATAACTAATTCCAGAGAAGCAAGACTTTCATCCTAATAATGTTTATCTTACTCTGATAAGCTCAGGAAATGTGCCAAGGCTTTGGCCACACCTCTCTCTTCTGTTGCTGCAGGTTGTTGTCTGTGCTAGGTCCTGCTTGTCACCGTGAAGATCCTGATTCATTCAATCACAGATTCATGCATTGCCCTCCCAACATTAAGGCTGGTTCAGGTTGCTTGGGACCGGGTGCAGTTGAGTGCTGACCATCTCCAGAGATGGACAGAGATTTTCAGCTTCACTGGTCCCTTTCCCCATTATGTGATCACCTTTGTTGTTAAAGAATTAAGAGGGTTTTTTTTAATGGGTGGTCGTTATTTCCCTTGTTGCAACTTGTGTCTGTAACCTCCTGTCCTTCTTCTGTGCACCTATAAGAAGAATCTGGCTTGGCCACATCTGTGTTCAGTAGGTAGTTGAAGGCAGGAATGGGACCCTGTCATTTGCCTTCTCTTCTTTGGGCTGCCTAAGAGTGGGTCTCTCAGCTTCTCCTCATGCACTCAAGCCCCTGATGATCTTGATGCTCCTCCACTGGACTTGCTCAAGTTTGTCAATGTCCTCCTTTTGCTGAGAAGCCAAAACTGGGCACAGCACTCTAGCTGTGGTCTGGCAAGCATCAAATAGAGGAGATAATTCCCTAGACCTACTGTCTTTGCTTTCTTAGTAACAATGCTCAATATACAGCTCTCCTTCACCACTGAAGACAATAACTGACTTTGAACCTGTCCACCAGGACCCTCAGGTCCTTTACTGCAGAGCTGCTTTCTGTCTGGTCCATGCACAGTTTGTGCTTGTGTTTGAGATTGGTCTGTCCAAGGACAGGAATTATTTGCTTTCATGAGGCTGCTCTCAGCCCATTTTTCCAGCCTATCAAGACCTCTCCGAGTGGGAGCCTTACCCTCCAGCTTATCAACCGTGCTCCTCAGTTTCACATCATCTGCAGACTTGTTGGAGAATTAGAATTTTCCCTGTCTCTTCCTTCCACACCACGTCTGAAGTTCAAACCCAGACAGGTCATTTGGTGAAGAGGAGTAACGTGCTCTTAGGCTAAGACATAGCTCATTAAAATGTGATATCTATCCTCACCTCATCATAAGCTTAGTGGCAGCTCTAGGTAGGAGGGGGAGGTATTTTTCTAATGAGCTAATTCTGTACCATTTCTGCTGCTCTCTGCTCCTGGGACAGTGTTGAACTGGTTGCAGCAACAGATTGTTGTAATATAGCTGCTATTAGAACGTGCTCCTCTGCATGCTTTTGTTGTTTGTTTTTTTTGGGGGGAGACTTAATTTAGTATCCATTCAAGGCTAAATTCTAGAATTCTTGATTTATCTTCACTCTTTAGACAAGCAAATCCTGCTCCTGTGTGGTTTAAAAAAAAAAAAAGAGAGCACAGTGCTGCAGTATTTTACTTCAATGTCAAAATGAAGCAAAGCTTGGAAAACTTTGTCTTCCGTTACACATAAGCAAATGCTGGTTTGTATTTTATCAGTTAGCTGGTTGCTGAGTTTGTAGGGAAATTTTTACATGAAATCCTTTAGCCCATCTGTGTACTTAGTGCCAATGTCTGGTGGGTTGAGGGAGAAACCCTCAGATTTTCGAGACCACTTAATTAAGAACAGTTCAGTAAATCAGATGCAGCACATAGGTACTTGAGAGCAAACCCACTAAGTTTTTCAGCCTGAACAAGTGCTTGTTGAAGGAGAAAACGCCTACTGAGAAGGAGAAAATGCCATGCCACCTATCACCATCAACTAATTCTCAGGCTATTTTTCTTTTTTTTTTTTTTTTTTCCCTTTTCCTTCTTTTCCCAAGAAATACAGTAATTCTCTGAGGCCATACAGTAAAAACATCCTGAGACAGCAGTGCAGAAAAGAGTACTGCCTTGGAGGAGGAGGAGACCTAGGTAGGGCTGAAGAAGGCTGTGGGAAAGCTGAGAAGGGAGGCACGGAGAAGGGGTGGGAGCCCTGCACAAGGGCTCATTGGCAGAAGTCCTCAGGAACAGGATACGTTTCAGCTTTTGGGTGGCTCTGGGAGGAGCAAGTGTTGGGATTAAAGTGTCTTAATGAAATTGTTCCTTTTCATTTCAGCCGCAGACAGTGAGTTTCATGGGGTGGATTTTCTGCCAGAAGATCTCAACGAGGCTCCAGAGGAGACAGGAATGAGGGTGAACAAGAAATACTCCTGTCTACCTGCTGAGGAGAAGGGGATCCACATTATCAACATCCGAGCTATTGAGGATATAGGATATGACCAGCATGAGAGTACAGTGAGTAAAGGACTTGCCAGATGTGTCATAAGTGGCATACTGCACTTTAGCCCTTAGCTTTTTTTCTCGTTCTTTCCATTCCCAGGATGCCCTGAAATCCTCTCTCTCCCTTTTGCAGAGGTGCTGAAAGGGGTTGCCACCAACCACGGTATATGTTAATTTAGTTTGGTATTTGTTCTTTGATGTGAAGAAGGGAAGTGAGGGATCCTTGTTTAACCCGTAGTATAAAACGGGGTTGGCTATTCTCAGAGTAAAGAATCTGGCAATAAGGCTGTGGCAACCTTTAAATCTCTTTGCCTATACAGAGTAGAAGAGTTAAAAAAAAAAGAAGTCTAAAATTTCATGTGAAAGCTCTTGGTAACTCGGGTAACTTAAACTCGTCTGTAGCACCCAACAGAGGCTAGATTTCCAGTGTCACTAGTTGTGCCTTGGTGAAATTCTTTAACACTGATTTTAAAGAAAGCTGGTAATCTGAATACCCAACAGGATTAGGAGGTGGTTATGTCATCAACACATAAAAAGTGGTTGAGTCAGGTGAAGGGACTGAGGTGGAGTGGGCTGTATAGAAGATCTCGCTGGGAAAAGATGTAAAGCAATACTTGGTTCATTCTGCTTGTGCTTAATTAGGATGGAGCATGAAGGAATAATTCTGTCAGAGTGTAAACATCCCTTCTGCTGTGGTAAAACTGAAATGTCTTTTCTTTGTCCCACTCACAGCTGAAGTGGGACTTAGACCACTATTTATGTGGTCTAAGTCAATGCAATGGTGTTTCAGTGAGGCAGCACTGCAGGAAAGGCTGTGGCTTATGAGTACCTTTCAGCATTAATACTCATCCTTCAAATAATCTAATAATTAATTTCTTTAAATCAAGACCAACAGGCTTATTGGAGTTTTTTGGCTGCATCCCTTCCACAGTGGTCTATAGCTGTTCTCAGATATGGATGAATTTATTGTGGCTGTAGTATCCACAGTCCAGCATCTTCTTCTAAATTACCAGTGAGTCCCCACAGGGTCAACTTTCCAATGGGAAAGTTCGAAGAAATGTGAAGCAGCTCTCATTCCATTTCTTCAGTGTGACCTGTCCCCTTCCTGGTGGCAGTGGCTCAAAGAAAAAGACATTAGGGATTTTCTGTGGCACTTTTCTTCACCCAAGGCATGCTCTGGGAGAAGAGGAGCTGTGGCTGGGATGCACTGAGCTCTCCTGAGCTCTCCAAGCATTTAGAAACATCTGGCACACTCACTGCTGTCAGCTGCAGGAGCCTTCTTCAGTCCTGCCTGTTTCCTTTATTTATTGGTCTCTAGAACAGACCAGCTAATTGCTGTCCTTCATAAAGTCAGTCTAACAAAGGCAGGAATTGGTTGGGGTCTGAGCCTGTTGCCTGTTTTATCTCCCCGAGCTTAGCTGAAATTGACATTTAATTAATTAATAATCATAGAGTCACAGAATGTTAGGGCTTGGAAGGGACCTCTGGAGATCATCGAGGCCAACCAATTAAGATGAACACATCTTTAAAAATCAAATACAATTAGTTGTCTTAAAAGAAATCCCAGTGTTCTTACATCTTGTTCACGGGCACTGTTTACTCCCAAGAGGTGTTATATCCTGAAAAACCAGTTAGTTCCTATTTCTTAATATTTTGTTTCTGTAGAAATTTGCATAACTGAGTTCCCTGCTACAAGCAGCCTGTCAGCTTGTCTTTGAAAAAACCCGTTCTGAATTCACAGGAGCATGCCTTTAATGATGAAGTGATTAGAAAGTGATGGTTATTAATGGTCTTCTATATTGTAATTATGCTTAAGAACTAAATGGGAATATCTAGATAGGACACAAACGTGAGCAGCCTGTGCCCTGTGACTGTCAGGGCTAAATAAGACAAACGTGGAGCAGGGGAAAGAGGGAACAGGGCAAAGAGTGAACTCCCTGGGGGCAGCAAATGCTGTATTGTTTTATTATCTGTTTATGTATGTGGAGCAGAGAGTTTTAGTTACATGGAAAAGAGAGATGTGATCGTGAAGGAAGAGGAGAGAGGAACAGCAAGGGCAGGCATGGAGCAAAGCTGCAAGGGACTGAGGAGATGGAGACCTGCAGCCAAGCTGGCCCTGGGCAGATGTGGTCAAGTCAGGCTTTGGAAAGCAGTGAAGGTGCAGGTGTCCTCCCAGCATCAGGTACCTCCTGGCATCTCAGGCGTCTCACCGCGTGTTAGTGCTACGCTCTCATCTGATTACACCTAATTAATTCTTCAGTTGCACTTCCTTCTCCCTCCAAACCCGGGAAGATGGGGTTTGCTGCTGGGATTTGTTGGCTTCAAAATCCCTCCAAGGCAAAAAGGGAAGAAAGAGACTGTCCCTTAAAATCATCAATTTATAGTTACGGTAGCTGGAAACTGCCCTCCCCAAAGTGACGTTCAGAGAAGCATGCAAATTTGTGTAACACTGGGTGGGTTTCAATGAAGCTGTGGCTGTATTGGCTGTGATGTACTGCACAGTAAGCTCAGAGGTTGCTCTTTTCATCTGGGGTTTAAAAATAGGACCGTCGTAGAAAGAGCTCTTTGCAAATAACTTACAGTCACGGTTTTACGTATGAAATAAGCAGAAGGTGTACACATCCCAAATGGATTTTAGCCAGTATGATTTGCAACTGATGGCCAATTGTTACCATTTGAAGCAGGAGTCCTTTTCCCTACATGGAGGCTTAACATTCTTCTGTAAAACGACAAGCCAGAAAATGTCCCTGGTTCCTGAAAAGTCACTCCTGTGATGAGTATTTTTTGTAAAAACAAACACAAGTTACCAGGGAATCTTTTTTTATTTTTTTTTTCATACATGGTCTGTGTATCTCCAAGGGCAGAACTGTGAATTATGCATGAGAAGCGCTATTGGAAGTAGAAATGAATAATTGTTAGTACTTTCTTTTTTTTTAATGTTTCTACAGTTGCCTTGTGCAGTTCTCAACGAAATGCTCAGAAATGGAATTGTGTTTTAAGTCGTAACATTTCTTGCATCTTGCAGCACTTAGGCAGCGTTAATTCAAGACGGGGATGGAGCCTCGGCCACCATCAGATTGGAAAGAGACACGGGTTTTATAAGCTTGTGGGGAGGGGGGGGAGGAATGTGATGAACTCGGTGAGCAGTGAACCCACTTCCCTGGCCACGGTCCATCTGCATTTTTGGCCGCGCTTCAGGACCAGCTGGCTCCCTTCAGTCTGTATCTAAGATGATCTCTTTCTCAGATGATACAAACTTGCAACGATAGATAAGGGAAGTGAGAAATGTTTGCACATGATATTAATCTGTTTGTCAGAATTGGATCGCAGATGTCTCGGGTGGAAAAGGACAGATGATCTTAGTGGCGATTAACCCCCAAAGGAGAAAACCAAACCCACCAAGTAGCTGACTTACGCGTTAGTGTGCTGGTAATTAGATTAAATCCCAGTCATTTTAGCTATTTATTTCTGGCCAATAAAATCCCAGCTGGCTATCAGTAAAATTGCAGGTGTTAACTTGCAAAATTGCTTTGAGTAAGTAGCTTGGGGGGGCTCCTCCCGCGTGTGTGCTGTTTGAAGATGGGTCATTGTGCGCTCCAGGCGAGGAGTCCTTGACACAAGGATATGAACTGTTTGGTGTCCGTGTTGGCATGTGTACTCATTCTTCTTCTCTTTCCTTCTCTCCACACCCCCGTTCCCTGCTTCCAGTTATTAAATTCCCTATCCAAAAATCCAGATGCTGACTGCAAATACGGACTCTACTTCAGAGATGGCAAGAGAAAAGTAGACTACATCCTAGTTTATCATTACAAGAAGTCCTCAGCAGCAAAGACCCACACCAGGAGAGTTCATCATAATGATTCCAGTGCCCGAAGCACCAAGCAGGACCAGCCACTTCCCGGGAAAGGAGTGCAGCTGGAAATGGGGGAAAGTGAACCTCACGTGGATTACCACGAAGATGACAAGAGGTTTCGCAGGGAGGAGTACGAAGGGAACCTGGTGGAGGCTGGTCTGGAACTGGAACGTGATGAGGATGTAAGGACCCATTTCAAACAAAGATTAGGAGGGTAACTGGTGGTCAAATCCTGGGGAGATGCTGAGCTGCTTCTGTGAACCTGGCTCTGATCGAGGTTGCGCAAGCTCAACTCTTCCAGAATTTTACTTCAGTTCTGGCAGAGCCATCCTCGCCCACCGATTTAATTTGCTTTGCAGGAATGGACCGGGGCGTTGTTGATGCTCTAATGAGATGAAGTTTCTTAATTTTCTTGGCCGGGCATCGTGGCACATCCACTATTGCACCACAACTTGTTGATGTGTTGGTGTATCTAAAAGTGAAGCTCAAATTGCTTTGCACGCTGATCCCAGTTTGGTGGGTTTACAGTATGCTGTGGTTTGGATCCGCTGGTAATTCCAGTTGTGGTGAGAAATACCTGATACAGTGACAGGTAGAGACTTCAAGAGACCTGAATTTGTTCGGGAGGTTCTGGTTCACGCTCGAGCTCGGGAGCGTGGGTCTGTATCACAGTTTGCTCTTTCCATTCTTAGATACGAACAGTACAGCTTGTAACGCCTTTCACCTGTACCCTGAAAACAGAACATTCTATTAAAAGACCATTAGACTATATAAAAAAAATGATGTGTGTGAAGTACTGCCAGTGTGTGATTAGTAGAAATAGCCACAGCCGTATTAATTTCAAAGAAAGCTATTATAATTAACTGATCCCACCAATACGCCTGAAATTCCTGTGAGAGAGGCTAAACATTTCTGCTGCTTTTATTTACAGGATCTAAAAGTTGAGGTTAAACAACTAGACCTGCCATCAGCGTGCTAAAAGGATAACTTGGCCATTATTCACAAATTACAGGCATATATGTAATGGGATGTGTGTGTATATATCTATTTCAGTATACATTTTGCATGGTATGATGCAAAAAGCAGGCCTTTCACTTCTCTGTCCCCCAGGTGAAAATAAGAATTGCTTTCCATCCAACTTGCGAGTTGTTGTAGTAAACTGGAAGCCTGCCTGTGCCAAGCCACAGATAGTTAAATCCTTTGTGAGATGGGAGGTTCCCACCTACAACATGTAATGCAATTTCAGTTGATACAGAAATGCCAGGACACGGAAAGACAACCCTGGGTGTTTGGTACAAGATACCAAACCAGGTCAGGAACGTATAGAGATGAAAGCAAGCTGCAGGGATTTGCATCCATATCCAGCACATCAGTGTAGGGAGGGGAAAAAACCTGCAATCTCTTGGGCTTGAAAAGATGCCACAAAGTTATGTTGCAAGAATATTTGCAAAAAAACCCAAACAAGAGCAAAGGTTTCGTAAACAGATGATGGTAAAGTCTAAGCCACTTAAACTCTCTTCAATGAAGTAAAATCAAAGGTGGTTTGGAAGCCATGCCTTGCAGGAGGGCTGGCAGTTGTCTGTGTCCTCCGAGTTACTGATTTCTAGAAATCCAGTGTGGAATAGAACTATGGGCAAGCTAGTTGGGGTAACTGCCTGAGGTGATACAGCAGAAAGATTAGAAGGATTCACGAAAGTTTCTTTCTCTTCCATTTGCTGAATGCCTGCTAGTTTGGTACCATTTGTCCCAGGGCTTTGAAATGATTACTTTGTGGGAGTAAATATGGGTGAATGTGGGAGCACCAGAAGCAAGCCCTCGTGTCCAGTCCTCTGGAGCAGAGCTTGGAGAATTAGTGGGATCCAAGCATAATGCTAATATAAACATTTATCTTTTTTTTCTTTTTTTTTTTTTTCTCTCTCCCTTTTTTTTTCCTCCTTTTGTTTTGTTGAATTCTTCCTACCAGTTTTCCTCAGTAAAATGCGTGGTGGTTTAATGTAGATATTCACGTCTGTACCTGAGGCTGCCAACTTCATACTGCAGTTCTGGTCCTTTGAGATACTGAGAAGCTCTTAGGAGGCAGCAGGGACTCTCAGTTCCATTAATTACAACTCACTCACGAAATCACACCATTTGGCTGGGTGCCTCGGCTTCAGATTTAACTGCCTTAGCCTGTATTTGTGTCCATAGTCATTAGCTTTTACTTCCCAAACAATTTTTTGTCTGTTTAACCTTGTGGTAATTGTTCTGGAAGACAATAGCATTTCTGAGTCACATTTTGTAGCAGCTCAGCTCAGCACAGAGAGGCGTTCAGGGATTGTCCTCTTGTTAGAAACTACCTGTCTCAATTGAGATTTGCCGTGTCGGAGGTAGTAGACCGTTCCTCAAACAGGTGTGCAACACAGGGGGGAAAATATTGCATTTCCTCTCATCAGTAACCTTTTGTCTTTCTTTTTTTTTTTAAAGACTAAAATCCATGGGATTGGATTTGTAAAAATACACGCACCGTGGAATGTGTTGTGTCGAGAAGCAGAATTCCTTAAGCTCAAGATGCCCACGAAAAAGGTGAGTCCTGATTTTAAACATAAACCAGAGCTTAAACATATGCTGATCTCTGAGCACCTTACAAACATAGACTCTTCTTCCCAAAAGCATTTTAAAAATAATTCACTGATCTCTACAGAAGATGAGAGTCACAAACTTGCTTGCGTGGGGCAGCAGAAAGAATAATGGGAATGAGGGAGGGAAATCAAGAATTCCCAGCCGCTACGTGATGCGAGTGATGTCATACAATGCCTCATCCTCTCAGCCTGTTTTAAAAGGAGAGGTTGCAATTGGTGATGAAATTCCAATGTGTGTTTTGGAGGGCTTTTTTTCCCTCACCTGAAACACTAGGCTGCTGAAAATAAGAGCAACGATTTGTGTGTGGTAGTCTCGCTGGGTTTCGTGACTCTTCCTATACACTGCTAGTCATGTTTGCAGGAGCTGGGAGTACAGTACCACAAAATAGATTACCTTTCAGAATATTTGAAATACCATTAAAGAAATTATAGTATATTCTCATCAGCTCTACATCATCTGTGATAGATGGCTACCTGTTCATCGAGCAGAGCTTGGAGATGGATTAATATTTAAACGGCTACTAAGTGCATGTCCCAGACTGCAGAAGGAAGTCTATAATGGAGCAGGAGTGTCTCAAAGCCCAGCATCATGTATTACAACACTAAAACCACACTTTTGCTTTGGATTTCATATTAATCCCCATTATTACCTCACCACTGATTTTAATCAGAAGCACAATTAGATAAAAGGAAGCCTATTGTGGTCCTGCTGTTAAAGCTGCTTTGCCAAGAAGGAAAAGTTAGGGTGGGTATTTTGTGGAGGGGTTTTTTTGTGTGTGAAAGAGGCCACCTAAGCCTGCAGTCATTGCCTGGGAGAAGCAGTGTGCCTGAGAACACCCTCCGACTCCTAAAGCTTTATTTCCAGCTGAGCATCTTCCTGTGGTGGGAGCCCTGGCCTGGATCTGCACAGAGTTTTTGTGGCTCAGAGAGGGAAACTGGTAATCCTCTTTTGTGACCTGCTAACACAATTCCTGCATTTCTGCACTACAGAACTGCAATAGACAATTCAAGATATTTTGTTTCCTTTATATGGAAGAGGGGAAATGCCTGAAATCTGCACAATATTCCCAGGAAAGCCCCCTGAGAGAGGGGACTGTGTTGTTTTTCACAGAGGCTCCAGAGCTCCTTCAGTTCTTTGTCCCATTGCACCGAGGAAATTGTGAATGCCGGTGTCTCAGGAGCCAGTTCTCTCTGTTGAACACCCCAGTCTGATTATTTGGGATCAAACACTGGCCATGTTTTGGCTCAGAGGAAAGGCAGTAGGCTTCCTCTGCTTGCCTTGGTCTGACTTTTCCCATCCATCCGTGTTTTTCTGCATGTTTTCAAGAACGTAAGCTGTACTCCTCAAAAGCTGGTAGGGTTGTGCTCATTTAATGGACGGTTTATTCCTTACAGCTCACTTATGGATAGCCAAAAAGCAATAAAGTTTTACTGTTTTCCTTTTTGCCCTCTCAGATGTATCAGATCAATCAGACCCATGGTCTCCTGAAAAAGATTAATTCCGTAATTCAAAAAATAACGGAGCCCATCCAGCCAAAAGTAGCAGAACACAAACCTCAGACGGTGAAGCGCCTCTCCTACCCCTTCTCCAGAGAGAAGCAGCACTTGTAAGTGAAAGCTTTCTGTAAATGTCCATGTCGACAGGTTCCAGCCTTTCTGCCAGCAGCTAGAGCACCAAAAGGTGAAAGCGAAAATAAACACCAACTCTTTATTAAGGGATTACTGGGCAGAATATTTCCATTTTACAGTAAATTTACTTTTTATTTTGGCTCACTGAGGACTGAGGCTTTGTAGAGTCCCTCTGTGAAATGTCTGGGTGTTTTAGCTGCTGTTGTGGTGTGCAATACTTCTCTCTGTACCTGTACACAGCAACCGTTCGACTGCCGAACACGGTTTGTCAATGGGATTTCCAACAGTCTCTTTTCCATGTCAAATAAAACGCTCGATGAAATTTGGAGCCAGAGATGCAGGTTGATAAATTTCAGAATAGTTTCATTCAGGTGGTGTAGGCAGCTCACACAAGTCCTGTCAACCAGGCTTTGGAAATGTTATGAAGTCAGTGGTAGCTTTGCCATCGATTTCAGATCAGTTAGAAGAGACGTAAACGTGGGTGTTGGAAAAAAAACATAAGGCGAGGCCCAGCCAAAGTTTCGACTGCTCTGGATTGCTTTGCTCCTGCTCCTCCTTGGCCAGCAGCCCAGAGGAGAAGCTTTGAAGGCTGTGTTTATGTGTGTGCCAGCTGGAACAAATAACAGTCCTAGGACAGGATTTCTTCACTCTACGGATAGTTTTTAATCAAGGGATGCGGAAGACTGATAGAGTTGTATATTAGATTTACAAATGTATTAGTTGGAGCAGTCGATATATGTGACATTTGACATGGTCTTGGACTTGCAGGAAACATGTATTTATCACATGTAGGATGTTCCTACAGTGAAGGAGCCTCGTGGCTCAGAGAAAGCCCCAAAGATGCTCCTTAATCCTGCCTGTAGATGTGCCTTATGCTGTTTGCAGCAGTGGCTTTTTCCAGTGAGACCCCCTGTGTCTTAGCTGAATGAGGTTCAAGTACAGACAAAATGTAAAGATGATTAGGAGAAATTCAAGGCCAGCAGTGGTTGAGAATTCAACTTCCAAGAGCATCGACAGTCTCCTTAAAATATGAGAGTTGGGATTGACTTTCTTTTTAACGAGGTTTCTACAAGCTATTTAATGTTAGACTATGAGAGATCCCCAGGAGAAAGGAAAATATCAAAGGGATCAACAAGGGCAGGAAATTACTGGCTGGTTTTTAACCTAATGGATTTCCTTCTAATCTTTTAACAGATTTGATTTGTCCGACAGAGATTCCTTCTTTGACAGCAAGACGAGAAGCACTATAGTAAGTACTGTATATAAATAATTTATGGTGGATATTGCTTTAGCCACGGTGGAAAGAGCCCCTTTGCCAGCTTTAGTGCAATGCCCGTTGCAAGTTTGTCTTTTCTTAGCCAAAGGCCAGTGATCGCCTGTGACATCGGTTAGTGAAAGGATGAATAAAGCATTTCCAGCTTTAGCTTATGTAATGGATAGTCTTTGATGCTAACAGGTTGCTGCCTTTTGGAAAATAATTTGGGTCTTCTTTCCAGTTCACAGTTAAACTGGGATGGAGTTCCTTAGCTGACATATCACCAGAAAGGAATAGATATTGATGATTTGTATTGAACATTAAAGTTTACATGAAGCAAACGGAACAAGGACAGAAAATTGCATCTTGTTCTGATTGTTCATGTACCTGTTCACCCCTGCTACACTACCAGGAGTGATGTCCACCTACATCAGCAGCACTGGGACTAGGCTGAGCCATTCCTGCCTTCATGTTAGAGGGTTTCTCCTTCAGTGCTAGCACAGGACTTTTCCTCTTGTAATTAAACTTCTGCAGTTCCCTTACAGAAATAAAGTCTCATACAGGAATACAATATCACAAACTACATTTGAGTGCTGCCTTGTGACTTACAGAACATAACATAGTGTTGGGGAGAAGGTGTAGCCTCCTGAAAGGACAGCTCGTATGAGATCCAGGAAGGGACCAGGCCAAGCAGCACTTGCTGCAACACTTTTCAGAATATAACGTGGACTCTTTGCCCCCTTCCAGTGCTGCTAATCAGAGCATTGGAATGTGACTGTGAGCGTGCTTTCATCTTGTATTTAACATTAGCTGTTTTGGATGCTAAGTGGTTTCAAAAAGAGCTTATAACACAATTATAGCTGCCATTTATTGCCACGGTGATAAGGGGTATGAGATATCTAACTTCCCTTTCCTGCTTTGGAATTCCAGTGTGTGGACCCCATGATGTAGTTCTCCTGTAGCTTGAAGTGCACTGATTTGATGTGGGTGCAGGTTATCAGGGCTAGGTGAGTTTGACCAGGGAAGGCAGATGCAGCAGCACAGAAATGGAAGAGAAAAAGGCAAACATTGAATTGGCTTATTTGCCATGAAACGTTTCATTTGAGATTGAAAAAAAAAAAAGCATAGTTTTCATCTGTAGACTTCCTTTCGTATGTCTAGGTAGATAGTAAAAAAGCTTGCGAGTACAAGAAACTTAAGGGAGAGAAAAAAGAGTTAAAATTCACATCAACAGGTTGTCAGAGAAAGGTAGCAAGACAAAATGGCACCATGGGAGAAGAGGGTGAGCAAGACTAACTCGACAGTGGCCTGAAACAAAAGTAGCTCACAGCAGAGGCTGGGAGGAAGAGGAGGGATGGGGGTTTATAAATACTGAAAAACCACTGGGCAGATAACAATAACATCGGTAGTATGTTGCTTTGTTTGAAATACCTGTAAGTCACCCGGTGGTAAAAGACATAGTGAATGTTTCCCAGCATCATTTCATCCTGCATGCATTTCTCTTTTGTATTCTTGGTTCTTAAAGTTCTCTCCTGCCTTGCTCATATGTATTTTTAAACCACAGTGCAAATATTGACCCTTCCGCCTGCTGCAAAATGAACAGGAATCTAGTCACTCCCTGTGAGTCTGTGAAGAATAGAAACTAAGCCAAAGACCTTTTACTTATTAAAAAAATAAATACATTATATAACTGGAAATCTCTTCATGGCAGCCCTTTAGCTCACTGGAGTTACAAGGCGACAAGAGGCAGAGGAGCTGCGGGGCTTGCCCCGTGTGCCCTCTCGCGCTTCCCTCCGTGAACTGGGCAGGCGGCAGTCGAGTTAGCAGATGGATTAGCAAGCATCCCCAGGGAACTGAGCCTCGGTGACATCCCGGACAGGCCAGGAAACGGGCAGCACGTGCCTCTGCGTGTGGTTTTCCTCTGCTGCCCGCTCCCCTGCCAGCCTCGCGCTGGCCGGGCACTTCAGAAGGTTGGAAAGGGACCTTAAAGCTCATCTCGTTCCAACCCCCCTGCCATGGGCAGGGACACCTCCCGCTAGAGCAGGTTGCTCAGTTAAAAACTTCCAGGGATGGGG
>WTSP01027797.1:0-120458 GCA_025331215.1 Actenoides lindsayi | reverse complement strand
AGCCTCGGTGACATCCCGGACAGGCCAGGAAACGGGCAGCACGTGCCTTTGCGTGTGGTTTTCCTCTGCTGCCCGCTCCCCTGCCAGCCTCGCTCTGGCCGGGCACTTCAGAAGGTTGGAAAGGGACCTTAAAGCTCATCTCGTTCCAACCCCCCTGCCACGGGCAGGGACACCTCCCGCTAGAGCAGGTTGCTCAGAGCCCCATCCAGCTTATCCTTAAAAACTTCCAGGGATGGGGCTTCACCCACTTGCCTTGCCCAAGAGCATCGCTGCACAGGAGCAGCACGGGGCAAAAGCTTGACCGCTCGGGCAGCCTGCTGAGATGTCCAAAGGTTATTTGACAATAAATGTAATAAATTCTAAAATAAATACATTTGTTTTGCCACTGAGGTCATGCAAGCTCAGAAATTTTAAGGTCAGCCTGTGTTAGTCCAGTTTGTGATAAATGGCTGCGTGCTGTGCACACGTTATGAGCCTGAAGCTCTGCTGAAGGCCTTGGCTTGAAGCCAACGGGTGCCGTCGGAGGCGAGGGAATTGCTGGCCCAGCACTCCACCTCGTCTGGGTTGGAAGAGGGCTTCTGGTCTTTGATTGACGTCTAACGGGGACCCAAAATAGCGTTTCTGTTCTGTGAGTGGTTAGATGTAACCTTCCTCTCCCCCTGATCAATTATCTCGGTAGCTGGCTATTTCATTAGGCCTTTCTCTCTCGTACGGATAACCCGGCATGAAAATCTTTCAGCCCCGCTCTCCTGAATACCATGACTTTTATTAAAGAACGATGACTTCATCGACGTCTTGCTTTTGCCAATATTTGAGCTGTACACAAAAACGATGGCGATTTTCACTGGCCGTATCTGAAGTAACCCTTTCCTGTCTTTTATTTTATTTTATTTCCATAGGTTTATGAAATACTGAAAAGAACAACATGTACCAAAGCAAAATATAGCATGGGTAAGGAACTTTTATTTATCTTTAAGATCGATACTGTTTCCAGGTATTGAAAATAATTGCAAGCTGTAACTGGCGGTAGAGTTTAGTTTTTCCCCCTGCTCTCTAATTTGATGTATGTGGATATAATTGTTCTATTTGGAAATGTAATTTAATTAATGTAGCTGTTTGGCATTTTTTTCAAATGTGAATTTAGAGATTCGACTCTAAATTAAATGGTAAGTGAGTATATAGCCCCCATAGATGTTAGTTAGGTCCTTTGCAGCAGGACTACATGTGATACAAAACAGCAGATAACACGTGATAAAACATTGGTCTGGTTTTATGCTCACCAACATGGATGAATTTCACTGTGTTACCATGAATTTCCATAACTGCAGTGAAAATCTATGGCTTGGCCCATTCCTTTTAGGTAGGAACCTCACATTTTTATCATAGGATGGCTTTTCAATGACTCAAATGAAATGGTCTTAACTGATGACTGCCCAAAACGCTGTCCTGAGTGGATCTGAGCTCAACCCAGTGGAACAGCCAAAGACTAAGGCACACACTGAAAGCTGGCCCACCTCTTAGCCCTCAAAACAGTTGTTGCAAGACAGAAGGTGCAGAGTTTGTGCTGCCACAGCCACTAGTTTTAGCATTTCAGCCTTAGGGCTTGTGCTCTAAGAACTTAACCCATAATACAGGAAAACATGAACTACAAATCAGGTCACCTTAAAGATTTGTTGGCTGCTCAGCTGCTTATATACTTTATTTTACACATATTGTGATATATGGGTATATACTTGACTATGGGACCCAAATTAGCAACTAGTTAGTGGTAAACCAAATTATATAAGGTGGAAGGTTGAATTCCCTGATATCTAAGCTTCTCAACAAGCAACCAACAGAAACAAATTTGTATGAGAAAAGTGCATGACCACGGGAGAAAATGTTTGATAACTGTTGGAATCTCTTATAGCACTTATTTGCCTACAAGCAGTTAAATAAAACAGTGGGAACTTGAATTACAGGTAGTTTTGTTCAATATTGACCCATCAGCCGCTTAGAAATAGATCAAATAATAGAAGAATAATTATGCCAGGAATGATCTCCATGCTTTGACTTTTCTGTTGAAGTGACAACATACAATGTACAATTGTTGAGTCGCTTATATACACTCAATTTTGGTGTTCAGCCAATATTAACAGAAGTACTTTTTCCCTGTAGCATGGGAAATCCAAATCAATCTGTGACTTTCAAGACCCTTTTTGAGTCTGGTGAGGGATCATTTTCATTGGAAATTACATATTTGCACTCTTGAAAGGGGAAGGTCATACAGCTCAGCTTGACTTCTTGCCTTGGAGTTGGTGACTCACTTGATTTTTTTATTTTTCTTTCTTTTTTTTTTTTTTTTCATCCAGAAATAGGAAACACATTAGAGATTAGTTGAATAGGACAGAGGCTAAAGGAAAGTGAAGTGTTAGGATTCCTGGATCATTCTTCTACCTAAGACTGACGAGGTCACACAGTATACCTAGTGAAAATGTCATTAGGCCAGCCTGTCCATGGGGATACTCCGCATAACTCAATCGTGTCCTTTGTGTTCCCGCGCTGGAATGTCGAGTTACAACCCAGCAAAGGTTGCAAACAGATTTGAGCAAACACAGATAATGCCTCAACATTTTTGCCCAGCAGGAAAAAGGCATCTGCCCGGTCAACACCGCAGTCTTTGTTATTTATTTTGCAAATCTGTGAAAATGTGAATCTGTCTTCATTGTTAAATGCTGATACGCAGAAGGGTGCTATGTAGCTCTTCGGTCGGTCGCACAGCCCTCCCTAGTTGTTTCTGCCAGAAACGTGGGAACATTTTCAGGCAATTCATAGGATAATCTCAACTAGGACGTTGAAAATTAATGATACGGCAGGATACTGAGCACTCCTGGAGCAGTTCCTCCAGCAGGTGATTAGTATCTTAAAAAAAGGTTAATGAACTTGAAAACCTCTCGTTTCAAGAACAATTAAAAATGTCTGGGTGAACCTGCAGGGAGCTGTTTCCTGGTTCATAGTCGCTGCTCCTTCAAATCCAGTCCCGCGCTCTTAGCGATGAACTGATGGGCAACATGGAGCACACTGTAGCACATCATTTTTCTTTTCTTTTTCTAAGTCCTTGTAAATTATCCACAATGCCAGTGGCTGGATTTGTTTTATTTTTTTATTGGCATTAATCATCTTAGCCTTGCCTAGCGACAAGTGCTTGACTTAGCTCTGATTCAGCACCCAAGACCGGTTCGTTGAATCCCCAAATGTGTCTTCACGGATAACACAGCACCTTCAGATGTGGGTAATAGTCCATAATTGGAAGTAGCTATATTAGTGCCAGCACCTCCAGAGAGAACTTTAGAGCAGTAATGTGCTACAGCCCTCAACGGTCCAGGTCCAGCCGAGTGACCTTAGGAAATGGTGCAGCGAGCTGGGATTGTCCAAGCCCCTCTGGCTGTTGTGCTCTTCCAAAGGTAGACGTTATCTCCTCCCCACCCACCCGTGCTCTGGCCCCAAGTTAAGGAGCGATACCACACCTGGGAAGGCAGCACTCCTCAAAGTCCCATATGCCACGTACATAATATAGATGAAGCATTAATTGCTTTCAGCCTCATGCATGTCACTAATAAACGGATGTGTAAACAGGGAAAGGAGAGGGAAGAAAGAAGGAAACTACCCTTTTAAATAAAAGACGAAAATGTGGTAAATATGGTAAGTATTACGCCAAGGTCTTCGCAAAGGCTTTCCCTACAATTTCTCTAATCAATCTGAAATCTGAATTCAAAACTTTGTGTGGGTGATGCGTGCGTATGCGTGTTCCCGTATGCCATCAATTCCAGCCATATTCTCCTTGTGATCGAGCCTTCTGCTACACACTTTCAAATCTGCAGGCTTGCCCTTAAATCAAACTGACTTTTCAGAAAATGTAATTTATTTTAATGACTAATTTCAAGTCATTGGCTTCTAATTCTTGATTCTCAAATATATATGACTTCCTCTTGCTCTCTGCAGTTTTCCATTTCGTAAAATGAGTCACGTTTAATAACCTATATGATTAAAAATGAAGCTACATGGAAAGGAATGAGATGGCAGAAAAAATCATTATCTGACCAAATCGCTGTTATTTTGAGAGAAATTTCCAGGAGGGATGATAAAGTGAGACTGTCTTACCTCAAAACCGTAAATAACTATTATGTCTTTATTTTTCAAGGGATCACCAGTCTACTTGCCAATGGAGTTTACAGTGCTGCATATCCTTTGCATGATGTAAGCGATCTTGCAATGTATTTTACGTGCCTGCTACCTGACACCAAGGAATTCTTAATGTCTTGCATATTAATGGCATTATCTCAAGCAAAAGTGATTTGTATCCTGACTTCCTGCTCGCTTGTACCACAACTGCAGTTACTTCTGCAGGTTGTTTCCATCATTCTTCTCCCTTTTAATGAATTCCCCACCTCTGTTCTACCTTTGGTGATCACAAGTGACGTCTCAAACGTTGTTTCGGTAGCTTAGCAAACAAAATGCTTCTGTTGTTTTCTAACCTTCTGCTCCCGAGGTCCCCGACATCAAGAGGTAGGAAGCATATTTATTCCTGGGGCACTAAGTGCCTTGTTCGCTCATCCACATCTCCCTGGCATCCCCCTGGCAAGTACGGAGATGTCAGTGGCTGTGTGTCTGTGCCCACTGGAGGAAAAACCATAATCAAGGACTTGAAGTGACATACTTTATGGGACTGGATGTGACTGCAGACCTTCTTACTGATGAAACCTGCTTTTGAGCAGTTCAGTAAGATGTCAAGAGTGTGTTCAACTCTAGTGTTTATCGAGAGGTAGGGAGTCTTGGTAGCACTCATACCCATGGTGGGGGTCCCCATCCTGCCAGAGATGTACAACAGTTGGATGCTGATGACACTTTTACCTAAAGGTTCAAGGTACAACTGGAACTGACAAAGCCTCCCCTAGCTAAAACTTTCCAGAAAGGCTTGATAGGTGTCAAGGGGACGTGGCAGTTGCGCTGCTCACGATGCTGTCGAGCCTGGTGCTGATTTTCCAGTGAGAGATGTGAAGGTGAAGTGTGTCTTCCTAGTTTTCCGCTCCCCTTGCTCTCACTGGTTTTACACTGGACTGCAAATGTTTTATCTCAGTGTAACTGAGACCAGAACGGCCTCTTTATCTGCCTGATGTTTATCATAAATGTCATGCACTCTTAAACTACAGCAATATCGCTTAGAAATCCAGAAAGGTTAAATAAACCTCTCTGCGTGTACTTGTCTCACATCTTTAGACAGCTACTGATAGTCTTGTATATAAGTTATTTATTGTCTTAGTTTACTCCTTCATCATATTTAAAAATAGCTCCAAATTAAAACCTCAAATCTAATCAGCTCTGAGTGTTTGGAGAGTCTGGATAGGGATCAGTTCCCTCAGCTGGTCTCTTCTCTTTCCAGTGGACTGAGCTGAACCCCAAATACCATGGCAATACCACATCCTTTCCCTTGACATTTTTAGGCCACCTTTATCACTTATTCATTCCTTTTCCCCCGGTGACAGATATTATTACTCTTTCTTAATGTCCCTGACGACAGAAGACAAAGTGTGCTATGACAAATGGACTCCTAAAATACAGCGTTATTTTACAGATTGCTTTTTCTGGTTTTGATGCATTAAGTGAGCGGGATACACGGGTATGCAAGATGCATAGCAGCAGCTCTGGGCGTGACTCTCGGAATGACGCAGATTTTTCTTTTTCTTTTCTTTTCTTTTTTTTTTAAGGGTGACTATGAAGGTGAAAACGTTGAACCCAATGACAGAAAAGTAAGTTGATACAAAGGGGGTTTGAACATGCTCGCAAGAGTCGCGGTCTGAAGAGTCAGTCACCTGTTGGAATCTGGCTGTTTGCCACGATCTCACTGAAAATACTGCCAGAAGGCACTAAATGCCAACCAGTAGAACTACAAAAGTATTTTCTGCTGTTGGAATTTGCCCGAATGTGGAGCGTGGTATGGATAGGTATAAACCACCGAGCTTGGTAATGGTACATCTCCTGCCATGTTGGTAAGAGACTTGACAGTACTTCCATAATAAACCCTCCTAAATTTCAGATGATGTAATTTCACGCCAGCACTGATGAGAATATGCTCGGTCAGATTCTGGTACCCATACCTGACATAAATCCTGCTTCGCTTGACAGCGAGCTCCGGTCTCGGCACTGCGACCGCTGCTGAATTAATGTGCTGCTGATCTGGAGTGTGAGAATCAGAATTGAGCGGGGGGGAGGAGGGAGGAGGTTGAAAACGCAAGCGTAAAAGTTATTGGGAAGGGTAAAGATTGAATATTTATCAGAAATGAGATATTCCTAGCAAAACTTCAATGTGTGCCGGGCAGGCAGAGGCTGCCCTGCGGATGTACGCTGACGCATTGCATCACTTTCCGTGCAAGTCTGTGGTTTCAGCTGTGTTTGTGTTGTCTGTAGACTGAAAAAAATCTGTTCGTTGTGGTAAAAGGAGTAGGAATTATTGTAAGGAATTGCTTTTCATAAGGAAAAGCAATTTTTTTTTTTTAATTTTTGCTTTTAAAAGCAAATTTTTTAATTCAGAGCACAATTACTCTTCTCTGCACAGAGAAGTCACACTTCTCTACAGAAGACAGGCTTTTTTTCCTGTGTGACAGAAAAAAATCTGAAGTAGAGAGATTACAACCAGTTCTCTCAGGAGGAGCTACTAAATTTGGGTGCCTTATACGTTGGGCTTTCAGACTTCAAATGTCACCTTTCCAGTTTGTTTCATGGTCACGGCTCCAAAGAAACACAGTGGACATTCAGGTCATAGGAGAAGCAGATCTAAAGCCCTTCAGGTTGGTCAGATAAAAATAAGTACCTAAAATGAAAGGTCTGCTGGGCCTGAAGGTGCAAATGGCTCATCAAAAGACAGCGACTGTTACTTCCCTCCCCCTATTGATTTGTGTTAAAAATACCACCTATCTGTCGTTTCATTATTAAGCAACACATTGCTCAACCAAAAATAGGACGAAAGTCCATGTTTTCTCCAAACGTCTGGATTATCATCTTTATTATTAACTTTTCAAACCACAAATTCAGTCATTTCACGAGTTCACTGTGTGTTTGGAAATGTTTACCTTGGCTTTTGACTTCCAGTTCCCTCAAATAATCTTTTGGTGTGCTTTGGCACGTCTCTTCTGGTGTCTGAAGCTTTCTTTAATCTAATCCAGTGCTAGGCCAGGCTTGTGCCTTTTTTAACAACAAAATTAAAAGATTCAAGGCATAGAAATGAAGTAAATATTTAGGGCTAGTGCGCTGATCTCCTCTAATCATGTCTTTGAAGCTGTGCTTTGAATATCAGGCTGATAAATGCCAGGGTAAATGAGATAATTCATTTGTACTTTAGGCACAAATTCGGTTTGGAGTGGTGTACAAAACAGAGATGTGGCACTGGTGCAGAATCTCCTTAGCTTAATATTTTCCTGATATGCTTGACCACGTTAGAGCACAGAAAAGGAATCTAGTCTAATCTTAGCTTGTAAAAAATGAAGCAAAAAAAAAAAATTAATAAAAGGAAGGGTTTTAGCTAATGCACATGGATGTTGAGCTGTCCCAAATCACTGTTTCCCAGGCATAGGCAGCTGGCCTTAAACTTTTGGAAAATGTGGTTGAAAGAAACTTGAAGCAGAATGAAAATAAAACTTGCAAGGATGTTGCTCTTTAACAAAGACCTGCCTTTAGGTTCCCATTTCTGCTCTTTTTATTGTAAAGAAACTAATACAGATGAATGGTTTTGGGTTGCAGAGGGGAAAATCCACAGTCCGCTTACATTTTTTGATGTCTCCTTTCTGTAAAAGTACAGAAGTTGTATTTTTCTTGAAGGACTCGACTCACTTGCATGAGAAGTGCAGCAGTTCAGCTTGGAAAGTTCGTGTTAACGATCTGGCAGGAGAATTGCAGAACTGCTCTGGAAAGGCTGTTCGCTGCATGACCTCTCTGATAAAATGCGAGTGGTAGGAATGGGTAAGGGCAGCAGTGCGACTGCCAGTCTGCCCTGCCTGGCTGTTCACTGGAGAGATGGAGGAGGCTGACATCTGTCGAGTTTCTCATGATAAAATAGCCTATGGATTTAAGAGATAACCTCCTCTTTGGTCTGTTCCCCTATGAACGCGATTAATATTGTTGCTGTCTGTGTAATGACAACTGGGTTAGGTCTCAGTTCCCCATTTCTTCCACAGCTGAGCTGGTTCTGCAGCTCCTCACGCACCAAGGGAGGTTTGTGTAGGCAAGCTCTGAAATTTTCTGTCTTTTTTTTCTTTTCTTTTTCACTCAACGTTCAATGAAAAGAAATACCTTGGCAATAATCAGTTTGTGCTCTTACACTTGAGGAAAAAAATGATGTTATTGCCAGAGGAATTAATGAAAACAGAAGTGACCATCAAAGCATCTCCTTGAGCTATCAGTAGTTGGCCCAGGAACATCCTGCTACCATGTTCATGTCCCTGGGTTGAAGAACCCAGAATCACAAAATCACAGAATGCTAGGGGTTGGAAAGGGACCTCAAAAGATCATCTCTCCCAACCCACCAGAAGCAGCAATGGGAGACCTGAATCCATAAGCTTTACATCTGTAAAGCTTCTCTTCCCCATGTCCCACACAGGAGGTGATGGCTGGGTGGCCAGTGAGCACAGTTTGTCTCCATCAATATTTTTTGTATGCACACTGATTTGTTGTTCACTCTGTCAGCTGAACGGAATTAAGAAAAAAAATCAGATCTGAGACGTGCTATTTATATCTTTTACAAAGTAAAGGGTAAGTTGAAGGTCTCAGAGGAACCTATTTTTGTGAGGGATTCAATTTTATAAATCACTGATGGGGATTATTGTTTTCCTTGGCCCGTATCCTAACCAAAAAGGATGAGTGGAAATCATCGTGTTCTTTTAGCTTAAAGCTGAAAAACTCTTCAATGCAGCCTTAGAGGCACCTCTGCACAGCACCTCTTGATGGGTGCTGAATATTGTAGTTTGCATAGTGAAAGCAAACCAGTTCAGTCTAGGGTTTTTTCCTGTCTTGTAACTCAGAGCATACTCATTTTCCCATCCATTCTGCTAGATGCCTCCTAGAGATGATAAAATCAGGACTATTCTCCCTGTCCCGGCGGTAGTTCTGCATCAGTCCAGTTCCTGAAGAACTTCTTAACATACTAGAATTCATCGCTGTACTACAGAATTCCAAACCATCAGATTTGGTTTTAATTCTTCATGCAAACTGCCTGTATTGGCAGATCATGGGTCGCTGAGGCCGGATCCACTGCGTGAGCTCAGCAGTTTGCTGGGACCAAAGGAGACGTCGCGGTGCTTTAGCTTTCACCTCGCCTTTCTCTTTTACAGCTCCTGTGTGAGGAGTGGGCCAGCTACGGAGTCTTTTACAAATATCAGCCAATTGACCTGGTGAGGTGAGAGCTCAGCCTTTGCCGTCGTGCTTCCACCGGGCTGTTCTGAGTGATGCTCCTGGGGGTGTCCCCGCGAGATGCTGCCCTGGGTGCCATCCCGAGGGATGCCGGAGAATGGGAAGTTCACTGGGGGAAAAGGAGTTTTCTGTTCCCTTAGAAACAGGCTGATGTATCCCACCTAGTGTAAAAGCTTCCAGGAAACGTATTTTTAATGAATTTTGTTTGCTCGTGGTGAGTTCTGAGATTCTTTGAGGTAAATGAGGTGCTTTTCTAAGAGGATTAGCTGATGGAAGATCCAAAGATACCCATTTATACAGCAGAAATATGGGGGGGAAAAAAATTACTAGTTGGACTGACTTGCTTTCATGGTGCCTATATCTGGATTAACTCCAAGCATCATGAGAAAAAGAGTCCTCTGAGAAGAAAAAAATTCCCACAGGTCATCAGATCTTACTTTCTTCGTGCTTAATCCAGCTGTGATTTGTAATTTTAGCCCTGTTATATTTTAAGAAATAGGAAACATTTCTCTCTCATTTCTTCTTTTTTTTTTTTTTTTTTTTTTCAAATGTATTTCAGAAAATACTTTGGAGAGAAGATTGGACTATATTTTGCCTGGCTGGGAGTTTATACACAAATGCTTATTCCAGCTTCAATTGTAGGGATTATTGTTTTCCTATACGGCTGTGCAACTGTGGATGAGAATATACCAAGGTAAAATAAATAAATGATGGATGGATGGATGGATGGATGGATGGATGGATGGATGGATGGATGGATGGATGACTGGATGGATGGATGGATAGATGGATGGATAAATAGATTCTGTTATTCGAGGCCGCTAGAAACTCAAAGTAAAATGTTACAGAACGTTTGAAATGTTCTAGAAATGTTTTGTTTCTAATACCCAGGGTGAGCGCAGCTGAAACTGTGCCTCCCAGTTTCTAGGGCTTGCCCTGTGCCACCCACAGCCCAGCACACCCTGATCTCCATCTGCCAACTGGTGCTTGCTGGAGTATGGTGTCCTCCCACCACTCCCCCTCCACATGTCCAGCTTTGTCTTCTTCACGGACTGGGGAGCTTCCAATCCCTCCAGTTTTTGCTTCCAGTGAGCAACAGAGCCCTACCAAGGGCTGAGTGTGGGCAGCAGAACCACAGCACATTTTTAAATCGTTAGCATTTCTTGTTAGTGTTACTTGTAGAGTTTGCATTGATGTACTAAAAATATTTCTTGGCCAGTTGCTCAGGTGTTGGGTTTCTTTCCCGTGACTCAGATCATTATGTTAAAACAAACCAACAAAATACTGCTAATGAGAGGTTTTAGTGCTTCCTGGCTTAAAATGCTGAGGAGGGCATTGTGTGACATGAAGATGAATCAGGAATATAACATGCCGAAAATAAGCAATTGTGGTCAGATTAACAAAATTCTGTCGTCCTACTAATTTTAATTTTTCAGTAAGTTTTTCATTATAGTATTTTTAAAGCCCTGTGATTTTGCATTATTTGCCCCGCACGCATCAGCGGATTAAGGAGAAAATGACAGTTTGTACAATAACCATGAGCCCCGAGTAACAAAGCAGATAATGGACATCGAAAAACAGATTTATTTTTTTTGTTGTTCATTAAGATTG
The DNA here is from genome assembly GCA_025331215.1 of Actenoides lindsayi. Classification (NCBI taxonomy): domain Eukaryota; kingdom Metazoa; phylum Chordata; class Aves; order Coraciiformes; family Alcedinidae; genus Actenoides; species Actenoides lindsayi. Next base: position 109,409 of record WTSP01027797.1, on the reverse strand, counting down.
CTTTGTACTGCTTCCAGCAGTGGAAGAAAATCAAAGGGAGGCTCAGTGTTGCTATTTCACAGATGGAGCGCATAGAAAATAAATTGGTTGAACTCCAATCTCTTGATACTCAGCCCTTCCCTTGCACCTTCTCAATTTCTGGAGGCAGTATTAAAAAAAAAAAAAAAAGAGTGATTTAAATTTTTTTTTTATTATTATTATTTTTTTTTACTGTAAGATCCTATAGCAAAAAGCCTGTGCCTCTCATAGTGCTCTCTTTTATTTGCTGGGATAGAAGGAGGGCAGGGGGTGGAGGGAGGCAGCAGCCTCATGTGAGGATTTCAGCCCCTACAATGCTGTAGGTTACAGACAGAGCTGCTCACTGGGGCAAGAGCTGGGAAGCCCTGCAAGGGTGCTATCAGATGGTCCTACAGACCAGGAGCAGATGCTGTGCAGAGGAGAAAAGATCATCAGAGCATGGAAGACAGAGCCGTACCCACTGTGCTTTTTCCGTATCTTGTTGCTTCATTGCAGCATGGAAATGTGTGACCAGAGGAACAATATCACCATGTGTCCCTTATGTGACAGAACATGCAGCTACTGGAAGATGAGCTCTGCTTGTGCAACTGCTCGTGCAAGTCATCTCTTTGATAACCCTGCAACTGTCTTCTTCTCGGTCTTCATGGCTCTCTGGGGTAAGAAGATATATGCCCTCATGTTAAGTTTTTAATTATTTAAAATACAACAGGAAGAAACAGAAGAGATAAAGCAGTGTATTTATACACAGGCAGTTAATTATATAAAGAACTTCTCTCTCTCTTCTTTTTTTTTTTTTCTTTCCCATTAAACTGTCACCCCCGAATTTATATTCTGGACTGAAAGCTAAAATTCAAAAAGTTGCTCAAGATGAATATCAAATGAAATTGTTAAGCATCTGTCATAAAACTGCTGCGTGGTATGTCAAAATTTCATTAACGGGATTGCACAGCTTGCCAAAAAAAAGCCCAACCAAATAAAAAAAATCTCTTTGCAGAGCCAGCTTTCACTTTAGAACATTATAGAAGAAGTGTATTAATGTACTCTGGGGTTGAGGGGAGGGCTCTGCAGGGAAGTGTAATGGCCTTTAGTGTCTCAGGACAAGCCAAGATTGATTCTTGAGTGTGCTCTGAGACGCAATTAAGTTTATCAACAAGCAGACATGATGCCTGTAGACATCATGAGGCGGGAGCTGTGGCATTATAGGTATTTTTTCTGAAGCTGACTGCCCCTGTACTTTGAGCACATCACTTGACCGTTCTTGGCATGTCTGTGGAACTTGGTTAAAAATATTGACCCCCTCACAAAATCTCTCTGAGGATGTCTTCAGGAATAGTTATTGAGGGCTTTCCTCCTCCTCACTGGAGGAGGGATGGGACCTCCTTGCACCCCAGCACCAGGTATGGGTGCTGAGGAGAGGAGCCTCTCGTTGTCCTCGCTGCAGGCCAAGAGGGCCCGTTAATGGGAACTGGTGGAATCCAAAACCCATGTTTGAGCTACAGGAAGAAGCATGTTATTCCCCCTAGCTTTAAAGTTTGATAGCCACAGACTTCTCCCGTCAATGAGAGCAGCACAAGGTGGTGTTAGCTCCTCCTGTACGCCTTGTGGCAGGTTAGCAAATAACCTGTTTGGGATTATATTTAATCCTAAAATCATAGTTCAAGTTTTTATTTGTTCTAGTGAGTGGGAAACCATTTTTACATTGACATTCATCCCAACTGATTTTAGTACAGTTCAATGTAACTCAGTTGAGGGCAGTGCCTTTTTGAGCAAGGTCTCCATTTGACATGCCTGTGTTTCAGATGTGATGCTAATCAAGCTTCGCAGCAGGGACCAGGGATCACTGTCTTACAGATCATCTTGCCATGTAGCATATAGGGAGAAATGTGATATACCCCAAAGCAGGATGTGCTTGTCAGAGACTTTAAATAGTCTGATTCTCTCACATGGAGAGTCAAGTATCGCTTTCGGTCTCCCTCTGTTACCGTTACTGTGAACCTCACGAGGAGCTCAGCACATAATATTCTGTTGTCCAAAAAAGTGATGCTGTTTGCCTCCCTTTTCTTGCCAAACAGCTATGGGTCCTTCCATCCAGTTTTTTACATTCTTGGGCAAAATAAGGCAGATTGGCAGAAGCCAATTTCTGCACTCTCTACAAAATTAGGCTCTGTATCAGTGATAGTTTTTGGAGTGGGATTTGAAATTCCTCAAGTTCTTCAGGATCAACGTAATATTTTATTGTGGTACAACAGCATATATAATAAATGTTTCAAAGTGGTCTTTATGATCTGGGAAAACCAGAACTTTTTCCACCCGGTTTTGAATTTGCCTTCCTGCAAATTTCATTTCTAAAGGATTTGTCACAACAATCTTAAAAAAAAAAAAAAAAAAGAAAGCAGCATGTTATTTTTTAAGTAAATAGCATCAACAAAAGTTTTCTGTCTCTCGAGGTGGTCACACATATAGTCTGCAGTGCTGTTTGTGAGCACCTCTGCACGTAAGGAGGAATTTTATAAGGTTCACATACAGTTGAAGAGTTGAGGCAGAGCCAGCTGATCTGCTCAGGTAACTCAAGGCATCCTCAGCATAGCAAGACAATTAGCCCGAGTTCAGGGTTATTATTGTGAGCAAACATTTGGCCAGGCTTCCTTTGTACGCTGGTGGAGAACTCCACTCCCCCGGGCATTAAAACAGCTATAGCACCAAGCTGGACCCCAGTCAGAAGTTCAGCATTAAAGATGGACCGTGGCCCAGAGCTGTTTGGTATTAAATGGCATTAAAAATGTCAGCGAATCCAGATCAGATCATCTGGACAGTAACCTTTGGGAATTTTTAAGCTCCACTTACGCTGATGGGCCCGGGTGGAATCTGGAAATGCAGGTAGGCTTGGCAGGGCGGTGCTGCATCGCCGCCTGGCACCTTCACCCAGGGCTCTGGCCGCGTTTCAGACGCGCTCTTTTCATTTCACATTGTAAATCGGGGCCACGGGAGGTTTTCTAGTAGCGCTGAGAGACGACGTCTCGGTCCCTTTCTGTATTTCTGGCCGTGCCGTGGAAGCTGCAGAGCCCGGCGTGAGAACTGCCGGCAGCGGGGAGGAGAGAAGCAGCTCCAGGGCCGTGACACGGACCCTCTTACGATCCAGCTGTGGCCATCCCGCCTTACAGGAGACCTATGGCTTGTAAAGGGGCTCGGTTGGAAGTTTTGAACGTGAGAGTTTCGCTTGGAAGGCGAACGAATGCCGTGACCCCAGCCTGGTCCCAGTCATGGGGGTGTCCTTTCCTCTCTCTTCAACTTTCTTACCCTCTCCCTGCCTCTGTTTTTGTTGATTTTTTTTTTCTGGGTATGAATGTTTCTGAGCACATCTGTTAATACTCACTGCGGGAAGCTCCCCTGGGAACACCATTTCTTGGTAGACTTGCCTCTTTCATAATCACTTATTTATTATACAGCACTGGTGTATTCCCAGCATCTAAATATGTCCTCTGAGAACTTGCTCGGTCTCAGAGGCAGATAGACTGATATAGACCGGGATCATTCGTTGGCACTCAAGAATTGCTTTAACGAGGCTCTCTTTCTGTAAGTCTTCTCCATCAAAAAGAAAAAGGCAGTGTTTTTAATGATTCAAAACCCTTAAGGGCTTCCTCTTTAACAGCCTGCCCACCTGCAGCTTCCACACTGGCCTCTTTGGGTTTGGGTGTGAGGATCGGAGCTGACCATGTTGTTATGACCAGTAGATGGATGTAATGATAAGAATATAAAAGTGCTTTATCTTGATATCTTTGAGGGAATAACTCTACCATCAGTACTTGGCAAGTTAAATCCTGTATAGGTAAAACACAGGTTTGGTTGGATTTATGGATGGAGTTATATGCAGATGAAGACCAACCATGTCATTAGTTACCCATATAAATACCTAAATAAGTTTGATTGTCTGACTTTCTTATACCCCTTAAAAAATTGTAGGTGTCTTTCTACATGAAGCTGCGGGGATAAGAAATGCCCTTTCTTTTAGCTTGCCTAGATTAAAAGTTGGGCTCCTAGCACATCAGTATTTCCTAGAGAGATGGAACTGTTGAATAAAAGAGTAACAAAATGAAGTTAACCTGGCCCAGTATATGACAGGATATTGCAGCTGTGGAGACCTTTTGAAGGCAAAGAGCCTGCAGCTGTCCAGCAGATGAAGTGGAGCACGGCCAGCGTGCCCCCTAAGACAAATCCCAGAGGCTGCTGCAATTTTGGGGGTCCAATGTCAACGTAATTGTTAAACTGTTGTTTCAGCTGCCACCTTTATGGAGCACTGGAAGAGAAAACAGATGCGTCTCAACTACAGGTGGGACCTGACTGGGTTTGAAGAGGAGGAGGTTTGTCCGTTCAGTTCTGACTCTTTGGCTTCCATCGTGGCGTTACCGATAGCTCCTTGCCCCGGGCCCATAGATGTTGCCTGATGGGGAACTGCTCTTGGGGAGTTTCTGTTGTTTAGAAGAAAGGAAAATCTCTGTACATGAACTATTTGAGGGTTTTATAGCAAGGGTATGGCTAGTATGTCTTGTTGCCATAGAAATGGCCACAAAATCTGATGTTTTTAAAGCGTGTAGCCGGGTCACACCTAGCAGCGTAGGCATGGAATATACAGCTCAGCCTCTGCTGCTGGGCTGATGTCAGGGTGCTAACAACGAAGGACCTCATTCATCTCATGCTGCTGGGAAGCAGAAACGAATGTATTGAAGTTGATAAAGTTACAGCACTGTAAAAAAGCACTGAAAAGTTCCTATTGACTTTAACAATGCAGGATCAAGCCCTGACTTGGAAAATACCTAAGAAAATAGGGCCAGACATGTGGCCTTGGGGCATAGGGACACAATGTGGAGGTGTTTGGATTTTTTCCCTCATTTGCTTAAAAAAATAGTATCTCTAGCCAGGTTTACCCTAAATAGCATGAGGGGGAGAAGGGCAGAATGCGTGAAAAAAAGGTCTTAAAACTCCATGAAGTTTTGAAGGGAGGGAGAAAATCCTCAGCCAGCTGAGAGGCTGCATCCCACCTTTTTGTTTTCAGTTTTGTCACTACAAAAGAAAAAAAAGGGAAAAAGAAAAGAAAAGGAAACACCTTCCTAGACCATCTCTCAGCCTTGTCCTGGCCCGCGTGGCAGTTCAGGGGCTGCGAAAACCCCGCTGCGGGATCTGAGCTGGGACCCTCGGCTTGGAGAGGCGTTTGCCGCTTTGTTTGCTGGCCAGCTGGGCTTGTTTTGTTTTGTTTTGGTTTTCTGTTGTTATTATTAAAAGCAGCGTGACCGTCCTTGTCATATCACTAGATGTTCTAAATAGATACGCAGCAAATATTGCTCACGTGAAACAAAAACCACGCCGGCTCTGGGTTTAACACTGTGCTGCTTGATGAGCTTGGCACGGTTACCGTTCTACTCGCCCCCCAAAATCTTTCTGCTTGAATTATCTCCTCCTAATATGTTTGGCCCCTCCATAATATATTTAGGCACGCTGTGCCAGCAGCCCCTATGCCGTGCGCGTTGCTCGATCATACCTATTGCTGGGAGTGAATATAGGGATTTATTTCCTGGATACTGTACTGCCCTTTTATTTTTGGTAACTTGTTGTTAGCCTCCATGAAAGCAGAAAGGATTAACTGTATCTTTCCAACGTCTATCCCCTTCGTGTTGGAGTTCAGAGCTCTTACACAGCTAAATCAGCAGCTGTTAATAAAGTGTATTTTCTTCCTTGGTTTGGGTGGTCAACGCTAGATCGTACAGTCATGGGGTCAGCAAAGAATTTTAAGCCCCTCTTCTTTCTGATTTGGGTGAGACTTAAGCTAATATCACATTGAAGAACCAGGGTTTCAAGGGATATAATAGAATCCAAAGTGTCTTGTTTTCTGGTGTCTCTAGAGACACATAGTTCATGCAATACTTACAGTAATGTTAATAAATGCTGTAGAACATTAGACTGATTTTCTCTGGTAGTGTCTAGGCACTCACCATGCTGATGTTTGCTTCATGTAATTTAAAAAATATAAATCCAATATGATTTGCAACAGTTCAGTAATCAAATTTTTTTTCTTGTTTTTTTTATTTTTTTTCTTGTTTTTCGTGTTTTTTTCTGGTTTCCTGAAGGAGGCAGTCAAGGTTTGGAAAACAGTTTTGTTTTTTTTAATTGCTCCTACCTTTTTTTTTCATTCCATGCCTACTGATGAATTCCATCTTTTGATCTCCACCTCTTCTTTTTCAAGCATCAGATTTTCTTTAGATCTCCCTCTGATTGCTTTGCCTTTACACCCTACCCTTCTCCACTCGATCAGACTTTTTTCAGCTCTGTTCTGTTTCCCATCCGATGCATAACTGTGAATTCTGAATCTTTTGTAAATGTGTAATTGTCGTGAATTCTGAATCCATGAATCTTTCTGAATCTTTTGGCTGTCTCTTTACTTTTGAGCATTTCCTAAACCCTCTCCTTCAATGAACGTGGGTAAACTGTGGATGCTATCCAAGACAGGATTAGGAGAAGACCCCAGCTAACAGTTTTCTGGGATCCCAAAGCCAAGTGTCTTACGTACTGGCAGCAGATAACTGTTTCCCTCAGGAGCTGAGGGTCACTGAAATTACAGTTGATGACATGCAAATATCTCATTTTTATCGAAAAGATAGGTAATTAAAAGCCAAGCCTAATGCCACTTGCTATGAACTGTGCTATCTGCAGGTTGTGCTGTGTACTCTCATGTATTAAATTTAATCCTCGTAGTGTGGGTGCCTGATAGTGAGTCCAGATGCCTGACAGTGATAGCACGTGGGTGTCTGATTGTGAGTCCAGATCATTCTGCAGTGGCTGCTGTAGAACTCTGCATGACACAGGATTTAACTTTTATTATAAATTACAGTCGACTATCAGTTGACGTGAATGACATCCCAAGTGAATTAGAATTCAGTTAGAAAACTCAGAAATGATCAGGAAATCGACCTGCAACCAGTTCATATGTAGCTGACGTAGAAAAGGAACAACTTTGCATTTTACTAAATATGATTTATTTCACAGGATCATCCAAGAGCAGAATATGAAGCTAAAGTTTTAGAAAAATCACTCAGAAAAGAACACAAACATAAAGAGGTATGGTAAAAATATTCATTTGTTTCATTTATAAAAGATTTTGAAAAAGAAGATTGTTGTAGGAGGCACTGGTCCAAGGCTAAGAAATTGGTGAGAAATAGAGTCACTGCACATTGTGTTTAAATTCCAGATATCTTTGGTCTTAGCACACGTGGGATACTCAGTGTATCCCAGCGCACGAGACCTGACTTGGTCTAGAAATGTCAGTAATAATTAGACACAAGAGTGTGGCTTAGGGAAGCTAATTGAGCCCCATTGAAGGGATGCTCCTGTTACACCAATGAATCAAATTTGAGAAAACTGTAACAAAACACCTTCTCTCATGCTAATATAAGTACCTAAAACCTCTCAGGAGGGTTTCTCTGTCTTGCTACATTTCATTTGTAAATAAAAATATTACTAGAGCATTAATGAAGAGCACTAACACCCATTTCCTTGCTGAATTCCAGCTTTGATAATAACTTTCTGCCTTCTAAAAGCATAACTTCCATTTTATCCCACTGCATAAGGTAGAGCTCACTTCTCCTTTTAACTTGCTCTTTACACGGCTGTGAGAAAGGTGCTGCCAATCATCTCCGGGGCATCTGCATCTCGCCAATGGACGGGGCAAGTCCTGGAAGCAGCCACCCTGTCCTGTCACTGAAGGCTGTGATTCCTTCCCTATCACTATCTGTCAGCAGCAGAATGATCTGAAAAAGCTCCTTTTCTCCCCCACATCCTGGTTTCCACCCTACCAGAGGTTATTTCCTCTTAGCTGCAAAAATTCAGCTGTTTGTATGACTGTGGTTTTAAGCAGAAAAGTAGAAGCTCCGGAATAAACAAAACCTGTTGGCAGAAATTCTTCTTTTCTATCTGTTTCCAGTAGCATGGAACCATGCCCTAAATTGGAATTTTTATGAAAACCTTTTGAATGCAACCACAATAACCACCTTAACATGAAATACACTTTAAGAGACAGCATATATAGATTAGGCTGGTGTTAAACTAAACGTGTCTGATTTTGTCCCCTGCTTCTCCTCGAGTATCGTTGGGCCCCGTTTAAAAGATAGCTGCAAAGCTGAGGGTGGTACATTCCCAGTAATCTACAGGATGCCATGCGTAAGCGGTTCAGCATCACGTGCAATATTAAAATCCCTTGCAGATGAGAAGGAATTTGGGTTGCTGTCCTCTTACACGCTGAATAAACAATGCTGGAATACAGACTTTGTCATATCGTGCTAAAAACCTGTGACTCTCTGTTCTTTTGGGTATGTTAGGAAGTTGGGTATATTAGGAATTCAGGTCTTACACGTGGAAGACTACAGAGTAACCAGACAATTAATGAATGGAGGCCTTCAGATATTGAAATATGAAAGCTGAGCAATTAAGAGAGGATTTTATTTATTTTATTTTTTTTAACCAGACTATTTATAACTTTCTGGGCTGTGTGCAGTTTGGATGTTACTAATTTGGGAAACGTGAGAAAAGGAGTTTTTTCTGAAAGACTCAGTAATTATCTTTCATTGGGATCTAGACTGTTGAAGTTCAGATTCAACAGTTCTAAGAAAACTTGGAAATCTTCTTAAGGAAAAAATATCTAAAGCCAAGCTAGAAATTGCTCATACTTTTTCAAGAGAATTGTCAACTTTGTCAACCAACTCTTTGGACTTTCTTTATATGTCATAAAGCAAAAAGAAAGGCACAATCCTAACTTAAAATGGGAATATCCTTTGCAGGATCTACCCCAGAGTTTGGGGCAAGAGCTTGTCTTTTGTTGCTGTTATGTTGTATTAACCTGAAGCTGAAACACAAAGCCTTAAGTAAACTAATAGAGCATTCACTTGTGGCTAATCTGCTGTGTGTGCTGAGTCAGTAGAGAGTATATAGCTGAATTTAGCAGTGCTTTGTAATGCTATATTGCCCGATCCTTTTTTTGTTTCCTTTGACTGCCATCAGAAGCATCGGTATTTTCCAGAAGAGACAGCAAACAAATGGAGACAAAGAGTTAAGACAGTCATGGCTGGGGTGAAATTGGTTCTTTTTATTCAAACTTATGAAGAAACTCAAATTATGAGTAATTATGGAAGACACAAATCAATTTGTTTTTGGCTGTTGAACCTTTGTTTAATATTCACGTTCAGTTCTGGGTTTCTTCCCCCCCCTCCTCCCCTTGTTTCTTCAGCACTCTTTGGGACACTGTTTCTATGTCCTGGGAATGGCACTGCATGGCTAATGTTAGATTTACCAGCCTGGACTGACGTTACGTTTTGCAGTGGAGCATGGGCCATGTGTTGAAAGAGTTGCTTGCACTTCCCTGAGACAACGTGCATGTAATAAAAATAGAATTTGAGTAATATTTTTCTGTTCGTTATAACGTGTGCGTCATCTTCCGTGATGGTCTTTTTGTTGTTTATTTTCTGGTGTTTAGAAACAATTCCCGGCATCAAAAGTTTGGGGAAGGCTCTAGATGAGCAATACTGTTCTAAATGAAATTTTCCTACCCAAATTCAAGCAGTCTCTGGTTGACTGGACTTAGGGTACCCTAGAAAGAGTTACTACACGTGAGCATCTTCATTCCTGTTGGTGTGGTCCATTGAATACCACGTGGAGAGTCAGGTAGTTAAAAATCAGTCATATTGAAGGACTTTCAAGTCTTATCACACCCCAAAGCAAGAGCTTCCCCCTGAACTGTGCGTTCCTCTTGGAGCCACCCAGTAGGATACTCAACCTGCATTGCAGTGGAACCAGTTGTACAATCTCAAAGCTGCAGATATTAACTGGGGAAGGAGAGGGAAAGAAGGAGAATTTTTCTAGGGAAAGCAAAAGAAAATATTTAAAACTAAGCGAGATCTTACTTCATGGTTTCTGACAGCCTATTTGCGTGTTTCCTTCAGAAAATATACAGAAAAATCTGTTTTATTTATACTCTCAGTGCAGGCGCTTGACCAATTTGAACCTAGATACGGAGTAAACAGTTTGCCTGTGTGGAATTGTAACTGTAAACACTGTGTCTTTGCATCTTCTAACTGGTTGCGTTTTTGCTAGCCTTTTTATTTTCCCCTCTCCCTATTTTTTGTCACATGTGCTAAACGACACGTTCCATCTTTATTAAACATCCCTTTTTTGTTCTCCCCACATTTTAGACAGATAAAGAAAAGCTGACATGGAAGGATCGTTTCCCAGCCTATTTAACCAATTTTGTTGGCATTATCTTCATGGTAAGCGTCACCCCTCAAAACCTGAGATTATGTTACTGAGTCGTTGTAGAGAAGAGAAGTGATGGAAATGGTAGTGAAACTGTGGCACGCTTTGTCAGGCTGATATGGTTCACAATGGCTTTTCACCAGTGAAAGAAATCGAGCATTTAATCGTTTTATGATCCAAAATCTTTCAAGAGCTTGTATTTCTACTTTGCAGTCTCTTTCTAGTAAAGAAATAAGAATACCTAAATAGGGTAGGGGGGAAAAAGAGGGCACAGAAATGGAAATTTCCACCACTGTTGATGGGATGAAACTTAAAAAGCACAGAGAATCCCCCCAGAAAGTAGTCAGAAAGTAGAGAACGGACTCATTTTTATACTAGACTTTTTTGAAAGAAATGATGTGGCCAATTGAAACCCTGATTACAAGGATTTTTAATAAATCAGTCAATTTGTGGTTACACCGTAGAACAGAACTGCAAACAGAGCACTTAATTCAAGAAAGAGGTAAAATAATGATGAGAACAGCCTTTTCCCATTTGCTGATAAAGCATCAGCATTTGAAACAGATTTTGAAGGAAATGGTAATAATTCAAGACGGGGAACAGATTGGCAGGTGGATAAAAAAAGCCGGAGCCCTTTCCAAAGGTAGAATATGCCAGATGAACTGAGTTCATTTGGGTTTTTTTAGGTTAGGGATTCTGGTTTGGGGAGTTTTTTATAATATTTGTGTTTTCAGAGAATGGAAATGCAGTAAATCTGATCTTCTCAGCTGAAGATTCAGTACCTTACAAGAATCCCCCTTTTAAAGTTATTCCTCTATTTAAGCAATGAAAAAATGAGTAAGGTTTTGTGCACCTTTATGTTGCCAGGAAGTGCGTTGTTTTAATTTCAGTTTGGGATTATGACAGCATAACGAGCCTGAGTAAGGTATTTGAAGGCTTGTGTGCAGATTTAAACTGAAATACTTCTCTCTGCTTCAACCCTGGCTTTCCATTATCCTAAAGCTAATACCACGTGTATATGCTGCTGCTGTTAGGACTGAAAGGAAGCCCACTAGTACTCTTAATGTAAGCAACTGGTTTATATTTAGGTGCCTTTGCATGGATTGTGGCATCATCCTATCAATTTTTTCACGTGCTGACCAAATCACTAGTGAAAGAGGATCTTTTCCCACGGTTCATCAGATTGGGAGCCTTAAGGAAGAACTGGGTGGACTTGGGCTGCAGAGATCCCATTATTAAGGTCATTCCGAAGTCCAAAGCAAAGTATTTCCCGTTAAGTCTTTCCTGAGAGGCTGTGCTATTCTCCCTTGCAGGTGGGGCTGACGTTCGCTATAGTGTTCGGGGTCATCATCTACAGGATCTCGACGGCAGCGGCGCTGGCAATCAGCTCGACGCCCTCGGGCCGCTCCAGCGTTAGGGTCACCGTCACTGCCACCGCCGTCATTATCAACTTGGTCGTCATCATCATCCTGGATGAAGTTTATGGCTGCATCGCCAGGTGGCTAACTCAGATTGGTAGGTTGAAATCCTCAACTGATATTGTTGCTGTTGTTATTATTATTATTATTATTATTATTATTATTATTACTAAATGAGAGGACCCAAGTTTACCAGCTTTCATGACTAACTTCAGAATGGTGAGCAAACCCAGGAAATCCAAATATGTGGCTAAAGGTCTAACCATCTGCTTCACAAATACCAAAGCAATCATGGATTTGGCTTCAGTTTTGAATGAATTCATTCAGCGGTGGTAGTTCTAATCACTAATCCCAGTTATAGGTGATGAGGATACAGCAGAGGTTCCTATACCTGATCTCGAGCTTCACTCTTCTATATCACACAATTGCTATTTTCATTTTCTGGCATTCTTTGATCGGCGTAGGACATGTCGAGAAATGCAAAATTGTTGAGTGCAAAAAAACCCTGTAGAAAAAAAAAAAATAAATTGAATCATTTCCAGAAAGCATCAGTGAGAAAAGGTCCAGAATCTTTTCAGAGAAGTTCTTGTCCCTCTGCAAACGGTTGTGATGGAGGTCAGCCGGCTGTGAATTGAAATTGGAATGGCTGTTGTAACACATCTGAATGGTGGGATCCTCAGCAGGCTGACCACTGGCCTCAGTGAGGCCATATTGCTTTAATATAGAGATATTTTGCTCTGAATATATATGTCTTGGTTTAAAGGATGTCTGATGTTTTCCAAAGTCCACATTTCTAAGATCTTGAAATGTTCCAGGTAAGATAATTCCTTAACATTTCTTATCCGTGTCACATCGTTTCCAGAGGTGCCAAAAACTGACAAGAACTTTGAAGAGCGGCTCATTTTTAAGGCTTTCCTGCTGAAATTTGTCAATGCCTACACCCCCATTTTCTACGTCGCTTTCTTCAAAGGCCGGTGAGTAACACAAAAGGCTGTTCAGAGTTTCAGCTTGTTGCTTATGAGACAGCTGTAGCTGAGCTAAGAGCATAGCTGGAAAATCAAGTAAATCTGATTTCAAAACTCCTCAGTATTGACCCAAAACCTCATCGGCCTCGTGGGAGAAAGCAGGGACCTGGTGCTTTGCTGTTTCAAATGTGTTAAAGCCATTTTGTTAAGATATCTTTGTACATTGAGATACGATCCCCCATTGGGCTATTTACTATTGTCTATTTATGTCTCTTAACTTTATATTATAGCAAGCATCATCTCTCTTCTTGCAACCAGTATGAAAGCTCAAGGCTAAAATAATTACCCCCCACGACACATTCCAGCTAACGCAACAGAAATGAGGGTCACCTTAGAGGAATTCTGCCAAGACGTGGCTAAAATATTGTAGGACGCAGGACTTGAAGCTTTACTGAGTTGTTTACCCGGTAAACAGGACTTTGTAAAAGAAACCCAAAGATAATTATTCTCCTTCACTTTTAGTTCCTCTCAGGACTAAACCGTAGAGTCATAGATCCATAGAATACCAAGTTGGAAGGGGCCTCAAGGATCATCTGGTCCAACCTTTCAACAGACATTAGGTGGTGCCATTCAAAGGCACGGAGTTTGACAGAAATGACTTTAGGAATCAAATAAAATTGGTATAAAATAGATACGGAGTTTATCAATCTAACCATTGTGCCCTAGATTTGTTGGACGTCCAGGAGACTACGTCTACATTTTCCATTCTTTCCGAATGGAAGAGGTAATTGCATTTTCACCCTGTCTGTGCTCACGTCGGGTGGGAGCACCGGCTGCCCCTGCTGTAGGGATGCAGCAGATGTTCTGACTGACGTTTTCCCTGTCCACCCCAGTGTGCTCCGGGCGGTTGTCTGATGGAGTTGTGTATCCAGCTCAGTATTATCATGTTGGGCAAGCAGCTGATTCAGAACAATTTATTTGAGATTGGCATCCCGTAAGTAGTGACCTTTGCTTTTATTTTTTTTTAAACACTTGGTTTTTACAGAATCACAGAATGGTGGGGGTTGGAAGGGACCTCTGGAGATCATCTGGTCCAACCCCCCCTACTCCATCAGGGTCACACAGAGCAGGTTGCACAGGATCACAGTGTCCAGGAGGGTTTTGAAAGTCTCCAGAGAAGGAGACTCCACAACCTCTCTGGGCAGCCTGAGCCAGGCTCTGCCACCCTCACAGGAAAGGAGCTTCTCCTCCTGTTCAGCTGGAACCTCCTGGGTTCCAGGCGGTGCCCATTGCCCCTTGTCCTGTCGCTGGGCACCACTGACAAGAGTCTGGCCCCATCCTCTTGCCCCTGGGTGAGCTCTTGATTGGCTCTTGATCAGCACTGGTCAGATGCCCTCTCAGTCTTCTCTTCTCTGGGCTAAGCAGCCCAGGGCTCTCAGCCTTTCCTGATCACAGAGATGCTTCACACTCCTCAGCATCTTCAGAGTTTTTTGGAGTACATTGGAGTCTCTCCAGTACTTCCTTGCCTCTCTTGAACTGGGGAACCCATAACTGGACACAGTATTCAAGATGTGGCCTCACCAGAGCAGAGCAGAGAGGGAGGAGAACCTCCCTCAACCTGCTGGCCACGCTCTAGTCATAGTGAACATGGGGTGCAGTTACCGCCCTGTTTCAGTACCCATCTGTGCTGGTCCCCGATACTTTAGTGCATTGTGGCTCTTGCCGAGGTTTTATGAAAATAGGTATGGAGCTTATTTCGTGATGTAAAATAACGGAAAGATGTGACCGGCCTGGCACGCTAACTGAATCCGTTCCATTTCCCCCAGAAAAATGAAGAAATTTATACGATACATGAAGTTAAAACGCCGACGTTCTTTAGACCACGAAGAGCACCTGAAAAAAAAGCAGCGTTACGAAGTGGACTATAACCTGGAGCCTTTTGCTGGACTAACCCCTGAGTATATGGAAATGAGTGAGTGAGGTGGAAGGAAGGCATTTTAAACCATCGTTATTCTGGCTGATTGGGTTGGAGCGCTGAGGTTTTTTGAAGGGTGGAGCTGGCGGGCAGTGGATATGAGGCATAACTCAATAATTGAGGTGTATAGTCTCGGGCTGGCGCGTGTTCCAGGCAACCACTGGCTGCTTCAGGGAGGAATTGTGCTCTCTGCTGTTCGTGAGCCCTTACTTTAGCACGATAATTTAGATACGTTCTTCCAAGCCGCGTGACGTGTCACTGTCAAGTTTCAAAGGCAAATTGCAAATTGCAAATTCAAGTGCTTCTGCCACTTAATGAAAGTGGCAGAAGCCTGAGTTTGTGAGGCGTGTTTTATCATCAATTGCACTCTACTCTGGAAATAAATTACTTAATTCAGATTTGACAATTTCCACTGCGTATTCTCACACCAGCTTGTTCCTGTTTTCTGAAATCTGGACTAAATCTTCTGAGAGATACGTGCCTGTAGACCAGGTTGTACTTGACAGATCACGTATATGTATATATTTTTTTTAAGTAATGTATTATGTTTAGAGAGTGATATGGAATTTAAGTGCTGGCTATCAGCTCTATGTTGCTGTGGCTGTAAAACTACACTTCTTCTCCTGCCTTCAATCTTGGAAAGGCTGAGAACTGTTCAGCGTAATGCTGTTTGCTACAGCATCAGGCATTCCTGAAGGATCTGTCTTAAAAGAGCAACTTTATTTAGTATTTTAAGGAATGACTAGGCAAAAAGAGTGGTAAAGGATAATGAAGTATGCTAACATCTAAATGAGCATGCTTAGTAAATGCTAAGGTGAATCAGAATATCTGATAACCTTGACGTTCAGAGTCGTTGAAACAGATTGAAATTCAATGGTACAAACTACAAGGTCGTGCTGATGGTACCTAAAAATAAGAAAAGATGCAGTCAGTGAGATCAGTATTTGGAAGTAACAGAAGAGGAGAAATATGGGGCTTTAGCAGCACCAGGATGGGTATGGCATCAATGTGATGTCCTCACCAAACAAAAGCAAGTATGATCCCAGGTTGTAGGAAGCAAGCTATTCCCACTAAAGGTGGAGAAACAGTCGTGTCCTTTTCAAAGTTTCTGTACTTCCCAAGAGAAAGCTCCCAGTGGGATTAGCGAGGGCTAAAAACCTGCCAGGTGGAGGATGGCGTGTTTATGTAGAGCTAACATGGTCACTGCTGTGATATGACACCTTCGGATCACTTCTGTGCCAGCATTACTCATGACAGAAGTGTTTTAGGAGCTTCTCCATCTAGTTCCTTAGTCTTGCCTTTTGCAAGAGAGGCAACTGGCCCTTCAATGCCTGAACAGAGCAGCAGTCGGGCAAACTGTGCCTGGTGCAGCAAACGTAATTGAGTCTCCCAGCAAGTGTTGTCTTGCTAAAATTTGGGAGGATGGCACTGACGAGATGAGACATGTCTTAGGTAGATGCTGACCACAGCCAGTGAAACGGATGTTTTTTTTCTTTTACAGTTATTCAGTTTGGGTTTGTAACTTTGTTCGTCGCATCCTTCCCGCTGGCACCTTTGTTTGCTTTGTTGAACAACATCATTGAAATCCGTCTAGATGCAAAAAAATTTGTTACTGAGCTGAGGAGACCGGTAGCAGTCAGAGCAAAGGATATAGGTAAGTGCAAGATGCTATTGTTATCTCCATTTGTTTGTTCCTGGATTGATGGCAGGATATTATTCTGCTGAGTTAGTTTCATTGACAGGAAGCAATTTGTAGGAAAACTCAAAACATTAGAATGTGGCTTAACTGTGAACTGTCATAACTCATTGAGGTTCTACTTATAAAACAGAAAGACCAGCGCTTTAAATTCAGATGAATATTTTATTAAGTTAGCAATATAATTTTTCAAATCACAATGATCCATGTGATAGTGAAATCTCTTGCATGGTTCTGCGCATCGACAGCTCTTCCTGGCAACGCAGTTTTCTTGCAGAAGCAAAACTTTCTACTTTTAATGACTCTGGACTGGGCCGGAGAAATACACTTAGGGATGAGAGGGGACTCAAAAGTCTGTGGGTAAATGTACCCCTTATCCCTATTCAGCTGAAACACAGCTTTGGAAAAAAGAGCTGGGCTCCCTTTGCTTAATGCTCATGAAATTAACCTCTTAGCATTTATTCTCTTTTTATTTAAGCTATGACTCTAGTTCAGTACAGTCATAAGTGCTTCTAAGACCATTAACTAAAAAGGTAATTTCTCTCACTTTAATGACTGGAACAGCAGTTACATGTTTGTCTCCTTCCTTAGGAATCTGGTATAATATTCTCAGAGGTATTGGAAAGCTTGCTGTCATCATAAATGTAAGTAATTCAGCATGAACACAATTCTAATTCAATAGGCTGGCTTTCCTATTCTGCTCCATTAGTTTTATTTTAGCATAAATCCCTTAAAATCAAGTGAAAGTACATGATTTAGAGATTTTCTGAAATATTAGAGGATTGGTTGCAGTGTGTGTTTTAAAATTGTGAGAGTAGTAGCAATAATATAAACCAGTAAGTAGTTGCTGCAGCTTTTTTCCAGAATGTTTTCGAAAGACAACCTTCCAACAAATTAAGACCACGGCTGCTTCCTTTTGCTCTTTTGAAATACCATCACTGAGATGATGTACTTTTTAATTTCAATGCTAAAACCTGTTTAGGGTCCAGCAGCCAACTGGGTGCAAATTAGTTCATCTCACCAGAGCGCAGTGTCCATCCACTGAAAACTGGGCCTCGAGCTGCGTTGCTCAGACAGCTCTGAAAATCCATGAGAAGATTTTGGTTTGCTTCAACAGTTGAACATCCCAGCCTTTAAAAAGATCTTAGCACCCCTTAATATATTCCTTTATGTCCTTACCTCGTATTCTATATGAATACACATCCACAATGATCATCTTCATTGCACCCTACCTGGGGAAAGATGGGGAAAAAAAAAAAAAAGCAGCTGAATAACAAGGTGAAAACATGTTTGCAATGCAGCAAAAAAGGGGCCGTGTAGGGCTTACAGCCACGTGGCCATGGGGCCTCTTGGGTTTTTTGCCATTATCCAGACTGGAAATCTCTTTGTTTTGCCCACAGGTGTTTGTTGTGCTACGGCCAAACCGTTTGTGATATGCTACCTTAATTTGTCTTTATCATTTCTCCTCTTTTCCTTTGGAAATAATTTCTCTATTTTTTTTTTTTTCTCTTTTCTTCCATGTAGTCTCTCTTCGTCATTATCCAGTGTTATTTTCCCCTCTTTGATCTATGTACTACCCCTTTATCATAAAATAAGTAAAACATTTTGTACTGTGTTTGTTCCACATGTACATGAGATTTATGCCAGTGAGAATGTTTCATAATAATGATAAATTAGAAAGGCTGAAGTTATGAAGAGCACAGCTGAATTGGCTGTGGTGCATTTTGGATATGACATTTTTAGAAAGCCTTTTTAAATAACCAAATAAACCACAAATTTTGGGGCCACGAAAATAAAACTTGGCTCGGTCTGCTCATCCCTTTATCTTGATGGAGTTAAAACCACGTACAATCAATGGCCTTTTGCAACGCGGCGAGAATTTAAAGAGTCAATTCCTTGTCAGTTGTTTGCAGAACAGGAAAGTACTTGGAAATCCATCAGTTGGGCTCGTACAGTGCATCAGGGACAAGCTGAGACTGCGGCACGGGGAAGCGGCGCCGAGTTTTGCTGTCCCCTGGTGCTGGGGGGGGGGTACGGCCACTTCATCCCCTGGGGAGTTCAGGTTGTTATCCGCGTAGAAATTAGGAATCTCAGTCGGCGTGGAACTACTCCACCTAATCTTCTGCAGCTCGGCAGAGTAAGCAGTGAATACGACCTCGTTGCAGCAGCAGCTACTCCGATTTTAGGGCCCCGTGGGCTGCAGACCCCCCGCCCTGTTTTCTGAAGCGGTCCCCGGTCGCGCGAGTCGTTCGGGCGAGGCGTAGTCGAGGATATTGTTAACCGAACCGCTGCCTGAATATTGCGCTCACTCTTTACTCTTATGGCTTAGGCATTTGTGATCTCATTCACATCCGACTTCATTCCACGCCTCGTGTACCTGTATATGTACAGTGAGAATGGCACCATGCATGGCTTCGTGAACCATACACTATCCTCTTTTAATGTCAGCGATTTTCAAGCAGGAACAGCTCCAAACGACCCCATGGATCTCGGCTACGAGGTTCAGATATGCAGGTACTCTCTCGAACGATAACTAATTTTGAGCTAAGAATGGGACAAGTGTTGCATTTCTGAGTGATCTGCTCTGGTTTTGTCCTGCTCTGGCAGGGGTGGTTGGACTCGATGATCTTTGGAGGTCCAGCCCTTAACATTCTGTGATTCTGTGACATTCCTGGGGCAGGTCCCTTGTATTTTCAGTACCTTTTTTGTACCTTGGTAGCTTTTGATGGCAGATGGATCCATTGCCTTGAACATCTTGGCTTACATGCTAAGCAACCACAGCAGCTGAACATGAAGTAACTGCTTATTTTGGGAAATAGAGATTAGTGTCTGGCCGTGCAAAGATTTTTTATTATCATGTATTCCCCTTTTCAGGAAAAGTGATAAATAACGATGAACAGCACAATGATGCTTTAAGGGAACAAAATGATGTCACCCTCATGTCGTGTTGTTGTATCACATGATATAATGACCATGAAATCACGGTACACCTCTCTTTTGTTCAGTGTCTATAGCAATTCCTGATGAGAGTAGTAGCATCCCTATCTGCACTGGAATTTAACTTACTTAAAGTGTCATCGTGCAGGAAATCTGGAGCAATTTCTACCTATTCTTTTAATTTTTAAAGGACAATTATTGTTGTGTAGCTCAGTTTATGAAGCTGTCTAGGTCAGTGCTATGAACTGCATGCTTTGCCTAGGCTTCCTTAGTAGGCAGCATCTTCCAAATGTTTTAACGCTTAGAATTGGGAACCAAAGGCAAATATAACACTGAAAGCTCTCGGACCAGCAAAACTGAAAGGGGGACAATGGGGTTAAGAAGAGGAAAAGAAGAACAAAGAGGGAAGAGACCTTCTAGGGGAGGGGAAAAAAAAGGGAAGGTGATTTTGGTATACTAAAAAATTACACAAATTGACCGGGGAAAAAACCCACCTTTCTTTTTTTATTCTATATAAATTTGAATAGTGGAAATTAATCCGCTGGAATGACTGCCAAACAGAAAAGTCACTCTGACATGAAAGAAAAAGATACCCAAACTTGCATATGTATTAACTTTGCTTGCTTTTATTTTCTTCTGGCTTCCTTCTGCTTATCTCTGGGCACAGGATAAATGAGGTTGGCAAACGTGTTTTTAGCACAGAACGCACAGAACAGCAGTGTCAGTGTCATCGTGCAACACAAAAATGCCAGGTTTATTGGCTTTCAAGTCCCCACCTCTTTTTTCTTCCCATCCCATCATTTCTTCCATATTCCAGGGATTTTTTTAAAAAATCATTTGAAAATACGGAACCCTGATTCTTTCCAAATATTGACGGGATGCTGTGGTTTCAAATTTAAAGCGTATTTCTTGGTCCCATTTCTAACAAGTTACTGTTGATTCACTCATCGATTTTCTGTAAGCCATAGCGAAGGCAAAATCCTCACCACCTCACTACATGGCAAAATTTAGCTGTGACCTTTTGCTAATCGTGGACAAGAACGGCACGTAGCGTAACGCGCTCTATGGATCCTAGATCAGTATTTCTGTCCTTAAAATTAGTCTGAAATAGATATGGATTTTTTTTGTTTTGTTTTTCACCAATCTTAAAAGCAAATAAATTACCTGAGCTGTGTTTACTTGATCTTTATGCGGAATTGATGTTATGATATTATTTATCCAAGTCAGAGGGTATTAAGATTGAAGACCTTTAATTCTGAGCAAAACTTGAAGGCCGTGGGAGGCTTTCAGCTGTGTCTTGCTTTTGAGAGGTTAATACAGCGTGAACTTGCTTCGATTTACTGTTGGACTGGTTGGTATTAATTCCTCACAATGCTAAAATTTCTGAATGGCATCACTGATTTACTGAGTCTTGTTTTGCAGGTACAAAGATTATCGAGAACCCCCCTGGTCTGAAAACAAATATGACATTTCAAAGGATTTCTGGGCTGTCCTAGCAGCAAGATTAGCATTTGTGATAGTTTTCCAGGTAGGCACTTTTTGTATGAAAAAGAAATAAAAGAATTGTCATATTTCTTCAGCTACATCGGGCAAGCCACCTTCAGAAATAAGTTATTAGGCCAAAGACAAGGCCTTCTTTCTCAGCTGTTTCATAGAAAAGCAAAGAAATTTGCCTATCATCATTCACCCTCTTTCTTCCACCCAGCCTGTCCCAGGTAAAAATTTCCCAGTGGAAAAATTCATCCCCAGTGGAAAATTTAATCCCCAGGGATGCCCTGAATGGGTTTGATGCAGAAACAACTTAATGACTTCGGTGAGCAGCAAAGCACAAGGCTGATACTAATTAGGTCCCACCAATTTCTCCAGCAGGACATCAACAAATTCCCTGAAGCAGGATAGATTTAATCCAAAAATCATTTCTAGCCAAGAGAGGAAATTTCCAGATTTTTCCCAGTTAAGAGCTTAACTTGCAGCTGAAAGTAAAATCTTGTGATTTTTCACTAAATGACATTCGATCACCAGAGTGATGCTGGTTTCAAAATTATTCCCTTTTTTTTTGCACAAAATATGTGTGGTTTTCTGAAAGAATTCCCCTTTTCACTGCAATGTATTTTACCAGCTTTCATCATTTTACCTCTTGCTATTTGCTCCTGCCTTTCTGATGGAAAACTTGCAAGCCATTTATCAATGCCAGTTATTTCCTTTGGCTTTCTGAAAGGCTGGGGTAGTCTTTGTACATAAATCACAGAGATTTGTGCTTGCCATTCTTCTCTGCTTCTAGTGTGAACAAGAAGTTGAGCTGAATTTGGCCCTGTGTCAGGCTTGTGACGTGCCGCTGACCCCAACTCAAATACTGTCCTCTCTTCGTCCTTGCTTCTTAAGTACACCAAAAATGTTCCCTTCCCCTACGGTCATCCTCTCATTTGACCTTGCCGACGTTTTCTCGCAATTTGCTTTTCAGAACTTGGTCATGTTCATGAGTGACTTTGTTGACTGGATTATCCCAGACATTCCCAAGGACATTAGCCAGCAGATTCATAAAGAGAAAGTTCTCATGGTGGAGGTCTTCATGAGAGAAGAGCAAGGGAAGCTGCAAATGCTGGAAACCTGGAAGGACAAGGACAAGAAAACCGGTGAAAACTGTAACAATCACAGCCCCAGACTCTCCAGGAGCCACAGTGGGAGCTTGTCCTCCTGCCAGTCGTATCCTCTCGACGTATAGAGGAGGAGGGAGTCGAGTATGTCGGGGCATTCCACTGAACACAAGCCATCGCGTAAAGGGCAGGACTCGATGAACGGACGACCTGGTGCATGTTGAAGGATGTGCTGCCATTTTGCTCCCATCTTTGTGAGAAATGCTCTTCTTACAAATATGGAGGACCACGTTCTGTTCCTGATAATGTTGTCGGGTTTTTTTTTTTTCTTTTGCACAAGCAGTGATGCAGGGAATTTTTATATTTCATCATTAGGTAACACTGTTGACGTTGGCGTGCATTAATAAATGCAGGTACTTGGTACGTCTTGATAGAGAGGTTCTCTGAGAATTTGACCTTAGCCTATTAATTAACGAAATAAAGGTAAATTTTAAGTAATAACAACGCTACTAATTTAAAATATTTTTGGAACCCCAGGCTTGAAGGTCCGTGGGATAACTAGATAACATATATGCAAATTCAGCTTTAGAGTGTGCCCTGGTGTTCCTTTTGGCAGGGGAGGAACCACGTAAAGCCTACCAGAGTGACTGCCTTTCCCGGGTAGGGTTTAGCTCTGCCGGCAGACATCTGTGTTTGAACCCACAGGTCTGAAACAAGCAGAGCTCCTGCTGAGCTTTAGAGTCGCAGAGCTGTGTGGGGCATTGGTGGCAACCTGCCGCGTAGCCGAGACCTTCACAGGGGCACTGCTCTCTTCAGAAACATCAGAAAAGGGAGTCTGGAAATGTTCTTTTTTTTTTTTTTTACCAAGGAGCGACCGATGTGGATGAAGCTACCTCAGTGCCCCAGGTTTCCATCATCAGCTGTGTTTGAGCAGTCCCCCAGCAGCTCCTCGCTCATGGCCCGGCAGCGGCAGCACAATCTGGGAGATCCTCCCAGCAGGTAGATGATCACAGAGCATTTCGTTAAATGCCTTGAATTAACGAGCACACGTAGAGATACAGTGACTCACACTGCCCTGCCTAGTACTCGGACACTGATGTTGCTGAGGAAATTCCCTTGTCCCTGTGGGTTTAGCACATCCCTTTCTCAGCCAGGTTTTTCTCTGTAGCCCTCTACCCTCTGCAGGACAAAGGAGTCTGCACATGTTTTTTTCACAGCCAGTTGCTCCTGCAGACTTTCTGCTGTCAAATGGCATTTCCCAGAGGCTGTGCCAGAGGAGTAAATCCAAAACACGTTCCACTTACTGTCTTCAGTGGAAGTTTTGCCTGCACTGGGGCTACAGGACCAGACCATCAGTTAGTTACAGGACTTTTCTTTTGTCTTAAAATACTCTTATCTTTTGTACAAGGAGCTTCCTTAAAGTATAACTCTAAAATCTTTAATTACAATGCCTAGCTAAATCCCATCAGTATGACTCTTTTTTTTTTAAGCATAGTACATTTTAGTTTTGCTTTATCAAACGATAAGCTGCACTTCCAAATAATATTGGTGCAATTAACCTCATTTCTTTTATTGCTTTGTCTTGTCCATGGCACTTGCATTACAAATATAAAACTGAAAAATAAAATAAAAATGAAAGATTTCTTTAAAGTCTAACTACTGTATGGTTTGTTGCAAAACCAAACGCCAAAAGACTGTTTTCAAGAGAAATTAGTTATTTCTTTTTTCCTTTTTTTTTTTTCTTTGCCAAACTAATTTAAAGATTAATGCTAGGACTTTAAAAAAAAAAATAAATGCCATATTTAGCTTTTGATATATTTATTTGTTTTAAAGTATGTGATAAACTTGATATTTTTCTGTAGTCTGTCCAAAGAAGGTACCAAAAAAGAAATTATGTGGAAGAAAGAAAATGGTATTAACCAAATATTCTTGAAGCTTATTTAAAATATTGATCCAACCAAAGATTTTTATTAATAAAGGGCTTATATTTTGTTAACTCTTGTTTCTGTTGTATTTTGACTTGCAGGAATGTCACTATTTTTAAAAATTGTAGCTTATGATAGTTTACTATTGTAGGGCCAGATCCTGCCTGATTTATTCACACAGGAAGCATTACATCTGGTAGAAAGTGGTTACCAGATCAGGCCCAGGGACTGCAATAGGATGGTGAGTGGGAATAAATCAAGCAGAATTCTGTCCCTACGTCTTGTTGAAAAAGTGTTCTTCCTCTCATTCCTTGGTAGCCCAAAAGATCCAGAAGAAAGCCAAACATGCACTACCTGTTCTGAAGAGAAATCTTAGGGGAACTTCCTCGAAGGGGATTTCATCTGTAAATACTTATCAGAAAGTATTCCCAACTTAATACTGACATTCCTGTAAATGGTAGAACTATATCCTGAACACATACTTGTCAGAATTTTTCATTATTTGCTGAAATCATGAAGTAGTAACAGTTGCTTATACTTTCTTTTGTACAGTAAATTGTTTGAAATGGAATTTTGTATATAAAAAACTGTATTACTACTTAGGTAACTATAAAACTTTCATGAAATCATTTTTTAAGAAAAGCAAATATATACTACATCTGTTTTAGTTTGGTTTTTGGTTTATTTTATTGGGGGTTTATTGGTTGGGTTGTTTTGGTTTTGGGGTTTTTTTTTGGTTTGGGTTTTTTTTTTTTTTCCTTTGAACATTTCTTTGAAATAAACTTAAATATGCAAGAGTTTCACCTGTGGGACAGGTTCTGTTCCCAATCCTCCTTGTGCTCTGAGTACTGTTAGAAATGAGAAATGCCAAAATTCCTGTTACAGTTTGCTATGCCCTTTCCAGTGCTCCTTGTGTACTTAGCAGAGGCCGGAACTGAGATTTGCTTGCAGGTATTGACTACCTCATTTGTAGACATCTTCCTGACAACGTCGAAGGTAAATCTTGTGTTTGAGCTGCTTTAGATACACGCTTGGAGATTTAAGTGAATCTCACCTAAGATGTGCCTGTGTTTGGCTTCTAGCACAGATGTAGGCGGCTGCGCCGTAGACTTTGAACGTGAAGTGATGGATCTTATCCTGGGAGCTTTGATTTTCTTCTGATTTTAGTCTTGGGCATGTAGCAGAACGTAACGTGGAAGAACTTTCAGTAAGATATTTGAAATGGGATCGTAACGACAAAAATGTTATTTGGTTTGTTCATTCAAATTGGAAAACATACTCTTTATTAAGAGAAAAATGAAATGGTAAAGCTGAAGGAGTGAAACTCAAGGATTCCTTCATGTCTTGCTGAATGCAGCTCTGAAGGGAAGTAGCTGAAGCAGCAGAATGGCTACACTCTGTCTGTCACATTTTATCGCCTTGTGGGACCTGTACAAGCCAAGCTGGGCTCAGAACCTGACTTGCCATTTCCAGATTTTTCTCCTTCTCCCATTTAACTGTTCTGTGAGAAGGCAAAGCATGAGGCTTCGTACCAGTTCTGTCTTTTGAGACGGGGAATATTAATGCTCCGACTAATGAAATTTAGTTAGAAGGTGGGCATTCTGTTCTGAGATGAAAGGTTTGAATACCAGAAGCAAGTAAATCTCTGCCTAGTTCATAACTGGTTTGTTTTTGTCTTCGAGACAAAATAGTAGAACAAGCACATTAGATTTAAGATGATGCCTTCCAGAAGGAGATTTTCACTGCAGTTGTGGTACTTTCCATGAAAAGTTGTTTGTGATCCAGGTAAAAACAAGTTTTATTTTTACCAATAGCAAATCTGAGGCAGGATTATGCTAATAAGGATTCACCGGAAGGGGGGTAAAAAAAAGTTAATACAGAGAAGCAGAGATTTGGAAGTGACCAAGAAATACCTCAATGTGACTCAGAGCTACCAGATGGGCCAGGTTTGACCAAAGATAGCAACAACTGTGTTCGTACAAATCCAGCTGAATTCTGGATCGATCTGACAGCATCTCCAAGATGTGTTCTTGGCAAGCTTCTGCCACAAAATTGTAAGTACAAAATGCCATTTCCCAGCCCTGCTTTCTTCAAAGTAAAAAAAAACAAACAACAAAGCCAAACCCTAATGTATTAAACAGGAAAAAAATCACTATACTGGTTTACTTAGTCCAAGAGCAAATGCAGACAATAGCAGGAAAGATGGCAGCTGGAAGTGGCTGCAGAGACCGTTTTTGAACCATTGCTAAAATACACTGTTTGGTTTTTGCTACCCAAAGCGTGTGGCAAAGACACAACTTCAGCTGGTGCATTGAGGAGGAATCGTACCCACCCTCCAGCGCTGACCGTAAGAGCCTGAATCTTCTGGATTTCCGTGTCATTGTGTTTCTAAGATACTGTCTTACAAATATTTTGCCATCTTAAATAGCTGAAGGGTGAATAAGACTCAAGTCAAGGCACAGACACATTTCTATTTTTAAACCCTCAGTGCTCTCTGATCCTGAGCTGTTAATGATCTTTTGGACCGTTGTGATTTCCAATAAGCAATAACAAGCCAATTTACTTTCCATCTTGTTACCTCAGGAGTCTGAATTCTCCTGAAGTTCCATAGATCACTTGAGTCCATTTATATTTTCCTATGAGTTTTTAAGAGTAAACAACTCTTTTCCTTCTGCCCCTGAAGAAACCGTATCTTAAAATTTATATGGATTCCATTCAAACTCTGGTTCAATTCTCTGCACGTTTGAGTACTATTTATTCCATGACCAAACACAATATGACATTTTTAGTTCAGCCGAGAAAAACCAAAGTTCTTTTTTTAACCTCCTCCTTATTTATCCCACCAGGCCTTTCTGAAAAAAATAGTAATGTGGCTTCTTTTTCATTTTAAGCTCTTTCCTTATTTTTTAATACCATGCATGCTGCCTGATTCAATGTCATCCAAAGCCAAAGAAAATATTTCCTATGACTTTCTTTGACTGCAGTGCACTTTGCATGCGACTGGCTATTGCTTATTGAAGATTGGTTCCACTTTCAATAAAAATCCATGACACACACTCTGTGGTACTTTTAGAACCCAGAGTGTCAGCTGAAGCCAAAATAAATTGATGCAGATGAGTTTTGTGAGCAGTAAAGAGCTGCACATGCTGTTGTGCTAGTTTCCATGAGGTGAAGGGCTCAGAAAATCAAAGGCAAGCCATGGTCACAAAACTTAGTGACACAGGTTTGACGGTTTCGAGGTCGTAGCTTTCATCTTGCTCAGTACCACCTGCATGAGAATAAACTCTGACACAGCTTCCAACATTGAAGTCGGGTCCCAGTTCAGTACAAGGCCTTTGGTTCTGGAGTAGGTAAGTCTCTCAAGCCCCAAAGGCGACGTGCAGGTAAGTAAGGGACTGGTCTGCCAGTGCTGCTTGCTTTGAACCAAGATAGCAATGTTGCAGCACAGCTCTCACAAACCTGGAAGTCCCATCTGTCCTGGTAGGAGTGTGTAATTAGATGAGTAGCTCACATTTCTTAATGTATTAATCTTCAAAACACATCTATAGGTAAAGAAGGTAGGTAATTACATGTAATTAACCATCAAGTGGGAAAGTAATAAATCTCAGCAGTCTAGACTACTTCAGGTTTACCGCACGACCTCTCGGGTCAGCAAGAAATGGTGTGTATAACAAAACACCTCTGGTCTGAGGGATTCTGGGCCATGCTCCTAGAGTTATTTAGGTATTTTACTGAAGCACTGTGGGGAGTAGGAAGGAGTTTGGAGCAGGGAAGGAACAGCAACAGTCCTGTTTGTAAATTAATGTGAATTTCATCTGCATCTTCTTCCTGGCTTCAAAGAGCAAAAGAAGTAAAACCAAGAGTCAGTTCTGAAATTCTACTAAACCTCTTCACTCTTTACTTCTGAAATGAAATTTCTCTTTATGATGCTTGACTTGTGGCTGTGACCAGAAAGACCCATAGAGCTAATCTGGTCATCATCTCTAGGCCTTCTTGTGGATAAGAAGTGACAGTTAATCACTTCCAGGTCCAAGTACTTGGCAAAGATGTAATACGGGCTACTCCTGCTTTAAAAAGCCTCACTCCAAAGCTGGTGAGTAACAGCAAAGCCATATGTTTATATGTATATTTGAGAGACAAGAGAGGGTGAGCTCGGGTCTGATCTTGTGTTGCAAGTCATTTAATTTTGGTTGTATCTTTTTGAAAAAGAGCTTCTCGAGAAAAAAAGGAGCTGCAGCACATCAATTATTTGAGGGTAGGCAGGCAAAGCTGTGGTGTGTATAACTTCCTTACTTCTTCAGAAGTATACAGACTGTAAGGAAAATATCTAAACCCTATATATTGTATTGGATGAATCTGTTCTTAGTAAGTCACAGTCCTTCGTAGACTTTTCATCTTTGGGAATAAACGCAACATGTTTCCGTTACGTTCGTGTATGAAAATCAACTCCAAATTGTGGCTTAAGATTAACTTGTATCTGGTTCAGACCACAGCACCATGGACTAGTCCAGTTCAAGTGTTTAGAAAGCAGAAAATAATACTTCCCCCCCCACTTCCATGATTCAGAGGAGGGGGGGGATGACGAAACCAGATTTGCTTTCTTATTTATTATATCTAAATCCCTCTGAGTAACTAACCTAGTCATATCCTGTGTCACTTAAGGGTTGCATAAAACTGTGCAGGTTTTAAAAGGAAATGAGCGCTCTGAATAATAACTGCACCGTGTTCGTGCAGACGAGGCACTCCCTTTCTAATCAAATCTGGGAAAAAAAACCTTCCACATTCCAACTTCAATGACGGTGAGATAATGACTCAGACAGAACATACTGGATTGGCACATTCTTGAAGGGAAGAACAAAAATCCACTGATCTTTCCTCTAACAGGGAATTTTACTGCCAGTCACAGCTACCTAAGGCAATACGCTTGGTTTTAGGAGCTGTACTCCCCTCTATTAGTTTGTCATCTCCAGTCACTGTACTTAGCTCACAACACTCAAGTTGAGCTCAGATATCAAGCAAGTGTGGCCAGGCTCTTTCGTTTATAGTTACTAAAGCAAAATTTCAGTAACTCTGGGAGACATTTAGAGGTCAAGAGATTTTTCTGGTCTGTGAAGAGCCCATTCTTGCAGGATGCAGAGGCTCGGCTGGGAAAAAGGTTACATTTTTCACAGCACATTCGTGACAATGACCAGGTCCAAAGCAGACTCTGTTAACGCAGAAGAGATTAGAGCTGGAATATTCACAGGCAAAAAAAAATAATTCCTGCTGCTACTTTTCCAACCGCAGGCAACGGAGTGCTGATGTACTCAGGAAGGAAAGGGGTTTTTTTCCCTTAGGTTGGAGGATGAAGTCCTGTGGTGTAGGACTATTTATATGCTTGTAAGAAATACTTCCAAGTCATGCAAACTAGTGCAAAATCGATCCATTTTTCTGCAAAAGAATTAATTTTAAGTTATCCTACCTGTTTTATAGCTGCTCAGAATACTGTATTTTCCAGTGCAACGAAGGAGAGTGAAGACCACCTCCATTTATTTTCTATCCAAGAAAATAAATCTTAACATGGTAAGTATTTACCTTTTCCTGTTTTATTGGGCAACAACAAATTTACATACTCTTCAGAAATTAATTAGTATTAGATTTCAAGCCTGGTAATTAGAACCACTGGACTATTTCCGTGGATGAACAGCAACTTCCAACTTTGCTTTGTTCTCAACCAGTTGCAGAGTCCACCACTGTGCAAGGGGGCACGGTCCCAGTAAGGGTTTCAGAGTCAATGGGTCGGAGCGAGGGTTGGACTCACAAATGACTTGAGTCAAGTGGCTCTTCACCACCCTACAGGAGGTACCTACAGGTACCTCTGGGCAGCGTCGTGGAAAACGAGTGTGTGAACGTGTCTCAGTGTAAGTTGACATGAGATTTGGCATCTCTGTATCATACTCTGCCATAGGTTTATCTTCAGGAGGAAATGTCTCAGAGTAGCTGCCTCAAAGGTAACCCTCAGAGAGCAGACACTTCTGATGCTGCCCAGGTCAACTTAGTCTAGTTCCAGCAGGGACTGAATAAGAATAGAAATAGAAAGGGCCCAAAAAACAGATCTAATGATCATTTACTTCTAATTGGGGAGGTTTTTTCTTTCCTCCTTGGCTTATTTCACAACGACATTCCTGTGCAAATGAACCCTCGTTCTCTCTTTTCTCTGTTTCTCTGGTTTTTCCAAGTGCAAAATTGATGTTGTAGAGCTTAAGTCATAAATACAGTTTAGAGGAACGAAATGTGCTGATCTAATATATACACATTGCTTTATTGACATGTGAAATGTTTGTCTGAATGATTTCATGCTTACATGGTATGATGAAAATTCACTGTAAAAATAGGTAAAAAGTCAAGTCAGAGATTTTTAGCTGGAGAAAATAAACAAAAGTCTACAATTTACCCTTCCCCTAAAGTTAAACTAACTTCTTCTGCCAACAATAACACAACGGAACTACATCAACAGAATTATATCAACACTTCTTCTGTTTCAATATTAAGTTCAAGCATCTGCTAACAACTTATTGCTTGTTGTTGTTGTTACTTAGCCAGATCTTTTATCTGTATACAACGTACTCATGCTGGAGTTCACTTTCTTTCCAATACTTATTTACTTTTCCCACACTCTGCTTCTAATTTTCTCTCTTTCAACCCACAATAATTTGACATTTTTTATAGGCCCTTTTGTCATGGACAGTTTTCTCCTAGGATCCTAAGTCTCTTCACAAATAGTTTCTTTACTAGAGCACTTCTTTCCATGCTATAGCAACAGAGAGGTAATACCTGACAAAAGAAACATGGACAGATCAATTCATTCACGAAATAAAAGGCAGAGACTGCCTTGTCTGTGCTGAAAATGGGCATTTTAGGATTTTGCAAACAATGGATGAGAGGCATTGAATAAGGATATTAAGAAATTGTATGGACATAGTAACAGAGCAAGCAAGCAAACAAAAAAAACCTGTTACTGCCCAACTTAGTGAGTAGGGAGGAGTTTACATTTATTTTTAATACTGTTCTTATTTTAAAGACAACAAGATAAAATGGAGATTCTCCTGATTGCCTTGAGAGAGAATGGCAGTTGTAATAAAAGAAGTGTACTGGAACTTAAAAGAGAAACAATTCCTTAGCACCAAGATGGGATTGAATATATCTGGTCTACGCCAAGATATATTGAATAATATTATTCAAAAGCAACTACACCATAAAGTCTGTTGAGATATAGCCCTGATCCATCACCCCTCTCTGCTCTGTAAAACCAGACAGGAGGTCCTACCAAAGCACATCCTTTGCACCCTACGAACCCCTGAGCAAAGCTTTACCCTCATGGGACAGGACTGAACTAATAGCAGTGATTTAAGCTTTCAACATACCAGAGGTAAGTGAAGTGCATAGGAAGCAGTGGGTGTGTAGCACAGAACAAAAGCAAAGAAGAAAAATAGGTGTATTAACACTGGAAACTCTACCAGTGGCACTTCTCCTACAGGTCCCTGTCTCTGCTGTGCTGAGGACTCCCGAGCTGGTCCCAGCACCGCAGGGGCGGGTCTCCCCAGAGCCCTGGGAACAGAGGGGCAGGATTGCCCCCTCCCCTACTGCCCACGCTGCTGGGGGTGCAGCCCAGGGTGCCAGTGGCTGCTGGGTGCCAGTGCACGGGGCCGGCTCAGCTCCAGCTTCTCACTCCCAGCACCTCCAGGTCCTTCTTGACAGGGCTGCTCTCCAGCCCTTCACCCCCAGCCTGGGCTGACACTGGGGTTACCCTGACTCAGATGCAGGACCTTGCATGCCATGTACTGTGCTGAAGTAGCTACATCTCAACCAGCAGCTGAAACCACTAGATCAGAACTAGTTTTGGCGTGTCAAGAGCAGGCTACAAGCACGTCCCTTGTTAGAGAATCATAGAATGGTAGGGGTTGGAAGGGACCTCTGGAAATCATCGAGTCTAACCCCCTGCCAGAGCGGGGTCACCCAGGGCAGGCCACACAGGAGCAGATCCAGGTGGGTCTTGGAAGTCTCCAGAGAAGGAGACTCCACAACCTCTCTGGGCAGCCTGAGCCAGGCTCTGTCACTCTCACAGTGAAGAAGTTTTTCCTCATGTTGGGGCAGAACTTCCCGTGTTTCAGCTTGTGACCTTTACCTCTCATCCTGTCACCAACTGAAAAGAGAAGAGGGGCTGGATGAAAAGAGAAGGCCAGCTATTAATGTTTATAGAAAGCTATTGGTCATACCAAGAGTAAGTTGTTTGACAGTAATAGAAAAAAGTCATCAACTGTGGACTCAGCTACTCGTATACTTGTTAAGGAGCACTAATAAGAAACCAGATGGTATCAGCATGGATGGATTGAAGCACCTGCAGGAACTGTCAAGACAGTTCTGCAGCCCCATAGCAGCTCAGAGTATGATGCTAGAGCAAAGAGGAAGGACCATCTAGAAATGCAGGTTGCCTTGGCTGGCAAACTTAAAGCATCTTCTGAAGTTCCCATGCAAACTCATCTTGGTTACCTGCGGTTCAGTCCAGCCATATAGGTTTTACCAAAACGTTTAAGATTCAAGGCATGTGGATTAATGTACAGCTTTTCAAAGCAGCTCTTTAACATCATGAACCCTCCCCATCAGCCTTTCAGCCACCCCACATGTATTCACACGTGATGGATGCATTTTGGGTCTCTAAATGGGTGTTTCATGCCTGAATGTCCTGGTGAGTCACACGTCACTGAATGCTCAGAAAAAAACGAGTCTTATTTTGCTCCCTTTGCCCCGCTCCTCCAGCAAAGACTGCGAAGTCAAAAGGCTCAGTTTGAAACGCTCCCAGGCTTCGAGCTCCCTCTGCAGTACTTTGCAAGGCATCGTCTTGCCTCAAGAAACCTCTAAATGATTTGGTCAAGCGCTGGATCATTCACAGCACTTAAATTTCTGGGAAACTTCCAGTGAAATTTGAGCATGTCTAATAAATCATTTCTATTAATTTTTTATTCCGATGCGGAGTGGTTGACCTTGGCAAGTACTTTCTTTGCTAAAGCCCCGTGATCTGCTTTCAGAGGAAACAACTGGAGAAAAGCAAGTTGCTTGGGTATTTTTGCCAGTGAACGTATCAAAGTAGAGCTAACAGGTCAGATTCAGGACTACTAAATCACTGTGCCAGGCATTAGGAGTGAATTTAATGCTTTTAAGCGATGATTTAGATCTTAATTAAATGATGATTTGTATCTTTTAGTTCCATGTTTGTTACTAATTTAGACACCTTTAGAATTACACTGATGGGTGGGATCACTTTTCCCACCTCCTTGCACTTCAGGGGTGAATCTGGCTGCTAAGTTGCTATGAACCTATTAGAATGGTTCAGTTGTGTGGCAAGGGATAATAAAGGTATAGATTACACTGATTTAGGCTTCCTTCACATAGATGTCTTTGAATGTGGCCAGCTGCCATCAAGCTATGTACCACGTGACTTGGTTTCTCCTGTTTTGTAGTCACCATCCCTGGCATAATTGAGATTTTATTCAACTGGGGCTTATACTTACATTGTTACAAGGGCTTACATCTGCTTTCTAAGTTAATCCACACACTGCAAATATCGTCTTGGCATCACACCACTCTTTTTATTAACATTCTTTCCTTCAGTTTAAAGTATATTCATGGCAGCAGAAAGAAAATACGTCTCAACTCAGGCACATCTCATCGCAGCTCGAATTCTTAGTGGCAATTCCTCTCGCTATTGACTTTACCATGAGACACTGCAACAGGTTAAGTCCCTCCAATTTGCAGTATTTAGGGACTAAACAAAAATCTCTCTTTTAAACAGGTTTACTATATTACCTGAGACGCTGGGAGTAATATGCACGTTGGCTGCTTTTTAAGGTTGGCATGATCAGATGCCCTGTCATCTCTTTTTGATGAGGAACAGAAGGGTTCGGGGAAAAAAAAGGGGACCAATGGAAATCCCAAATATATTGTGAATTTGGGCATTATCTGGTTAAATACCAAAGAAAATACTGTTAATGCTATAGTAAAGGAAATGGTTTTGAGGGAATGCTTACTTCATAGAATCATAGAATGGTAGGGGTTGGAAGGGACCTCTGGAAATCATCGAGTCCAATCCCCCTGCCAGAGCAGGGTCACCCAGGGCAGCCCACACAGGAACAGATCCAGGTGGATCTTGGAAGTCTCCAGAGAAGGAGACTCCACAACCTCTCTGGGCAGCCTGGTCCAGGCTCTGTCACTCTCACAGTGAAGTTTTTCCTCCTGTTGAGGTGGAACTTCCTGCATTTCACCTTGCTACCATCACCTCTTGTCCTATCACAGGGCACTACTGACAAGTGACTGGCCCCTTTTACTTGACCCCCACCCTTCAGATATTTGTAATTATTAATAAGATCCACAAGGATCTTGAAGGAGACAAGGCTGCCCCACGTTTTTATAACCTGGGAAACAAATCTTGTATTGGGTATGAAATAGGTGTTTTATCATTGTGTCCACTGCTGTGGATGTAGAGACGGGCTTTGTGCATGCAACCAGTTCCATACATTGGCTTTCTTGATAGTGTGTAAGCCTAATTCAGGCTGAAACAGGATGCTGAATATCCCACAGTTTTATCTGCGGAGGGCTTGTGCCCGTGGGCGCTTTAGAAATGTTTTGGGAGTAGGAGTTGTTCCTGAGGTTGGAATGTGAGACTGGAGAAGGAGGTGAGGAAGACGCTAAGGCTTAAACTCCGGTGTCTGAGATTGCAACCGTCTTATGGCAAGGACCACAGGCCCAGTTGTGTGTTGCAGCAATAATAAAGGCTGTACTGGAAACAGTTTGGTAATGGGGCAGGTTGAGGAATCGACATGCCAGTGTCCGCAGGAGGAACAAGGAAACCTCTGCATATGCTGGGAAGAAAAAACCAGTATGTTTCTTCTGAACTTTGGGGATCTACGAAACAATGGGATGAACTTGAACTTTCCTCTTTAAGAAAAGTTCACCACCTTTCACCTTGTATAAAAATTGCCTTTAAAACACAAGGACTTAACATTTGCCCTATGCCTTCTCTTTTTAAAGGTCAGGAATCATTTTAAGTGACAATTCACCTCTGTAAGGAACAAAGGCCAAGCTTCAAGCCCTGTTTCCAGGGTGGGGTGGAGTGGGGGGGGGGTCTCCAGGGGCAGCTGAGGGCAGAGGCAGCTGCCAGGGAAGGGCCACCCCAGGAACAGCATCTCTTTGGGAGCAGGGCTCTCACTCCTTGCGCCAGGATTGGACACGAGGAACAATTTCGTCCCCTTGCGGGTTGTCCAGGGCAGGGCTGGAGTCCCCGTGTTCCCTGGAGGGGTTTCCAAGCCGTGGAGCTGTGGTGCTTAGAGACATGGGGTAGCGGTGCTGGGGGAGCGGGTGGACTCGATGATCTAGAACTCTCTTCCAACCAAAACTGCGCGGTTCCTAAAACCCGACCGACGGCAGGGAACGGTAAAAACACTGGTGACCGCGCGGCGGCCATCTTAGAGCGGGCGGGTTCACGGGAACCGGGTGCCGCCGCCGCCGCCGCCGTCACGTGACTTCCGGCTGAGGCCGGCGCGCGGGCGGGGGGTGAGGGCCAGCGCTCCGCCATCGCAGCGGCGCTAGGGCGGGGCCGGGCCAGGTCGGGGCTTGTTTTCCTCTCCCCGCTATCGCTGGCCTCCTGCGAGTTCGTTGTGCGAAAACACGAGAGCGGCCCGCACCCGGAGGGCGGGGTCGGGACTCCGCCAGCCTTTCAGCGCGGCCCGCGTCTCGGCCCGGGCCTGGTGGTGGTTGCGGTGCAGGCCTCGGCGCCATGGATCCGTTTTTGAGTCTGCTGCACTCTTTCTCCCAGAGGTTGTCGGACAGTGAGCTTTCTTCCCTGAAGTTTCTCTGCGGCAAGCAAATTGGGAAAAGGAAGCTTGAGTCCGTCCGGAGTGGCGGGGAGCTCTTCATCATCCTGATCGAGCAGCAGGATATTGCAAGGGACAACGTCTCCTTTCTGGAAAAACTGCTTACGAGCATTAAAAGACAAGATTTGGTCTCGCAGTTAAAGCAGTTCGTAGAGGAAGGAGAAGTTAATGCTTCTGATGATCAACTAGATGTGCATGAAAAACGTAAGTGGAGCATTTTTATATTTTTTTTTTTAATCCCACACCCCCTCCACAAGCAACCCCGAGTAAATCTGTACGTGTCCTTTAGCTGGGGGTGTGCTGAGGGAGAAGGCAGAGCACGGCTGCCCTCGCTTACCAGCTAAGCCCACTGCTGAGGGTGCTTACTAACTGCTACGTGGAGCCGTGTTGTACTCTGGAAATGTACCATGAGGGCAGCATACGCTGCAACAACTTTCCCGGGTGGAAATTTCTTCCCTGTTTGTATAGAATGGTCACTTGGAAATCGTGCTGTATACTTGGGATTCTGGGTGTATCCAGTGACTTTAAGGAATGTGTTGTGACTTTACGTGCCATGCAGCAGGAGTAGTAGCATTTTGCTAAATAAATAAATGAAAAAAGATCCCCGCTTCTAAAAAACCTGCCTTGCATTTCTTAGTGAATCCCTCAGTAACGTGATCCGTTTCTGCTGGTTTAGGTCTTCAGAAGGCAGCTATGGAAGTCATAGGCAATAATGTCGGGAGAAACTGGAAAATGCTGATGCGAAAACTTGACCTCTCTGAAGTGCAGATGGACAGAATAGTGGAAGCTTATCCACGTGACTTGCGTGAACAGCTGATTCAGTCACTTCGAGAGTGGCAGAGGTGCAGAGGAAGAGATGCGAAGGTGACTGACTTAATAAAAGCTCTTCGGGGCTGTGACATGAATTTGGTGGCAGACAAAGTGGAACAGCAGCTCCAGCTACTGAACAATGGAACCATGTGAAGTCAGTCAAAAAACCCCGACGCTTCCAGGTCTCACAGATATGGATGAAAAAAGTGCCTTCTACTCTTCTGAGCCCAAATCATTGCTTCTGTCACTTACTCTGCCGTTAATTTATGTGCCTTAATAGGTTAGTTTGTAGCCAGATGAAGATTAGCATAAAGCCAAGTTCCCATCAGGTAATACTTTGTAGTTTGGTGCTTCCAGTAAGAGATTTTAACTTTCATAACATCTGAACTCTATTTTCTAGTAGTTCTCACATTGTTGTCCTAACATCCACCTGAAAACAAGATTTGTTTTACTGCAGGTACTTTCAGATATATTATCTGGAAATACATCCACGGGACACTTCTGAGGCAACTGTAATTTAAAATTTCATGCTGAGGTTGGATTTTTATTTTTTTTTTTTCATTTTTATTAAATCAAATGTTTGTATCAAGTGCCTTCATCATCCTGAAGGGAGTGTTCTCTTGAAACTACCAAAGAAATTGTGTGGGTCTCCCAGATGTTTACAGCAACCTCTTCTTACTGCCATGAATGTTTTAAGATTCTTTGCTGGAAATCCTCTCGTAACCCGTGTCAGATGCTGGTCCTGTCTGCTCGAAACTGCAGCTCACCTAGTGAGTAAGCTGCAGTTACCTGTGCTCTTGGTAGCAAAAGTTTGTACTGTAACAAAACGCTGGAAAACAAATTGGTTTCCGTTCAGTGTGGGGGGTTGCTTGCTCCAGATCCCAGAGCTCTTCCACATCCTCTGCAGTTTTTTTAGTTCATTCCTGTTCCTTGACTTTTTTTTTTTTTTAAATGATTGTAAGCAACTAAGAGAAGAAAGAGGTTTTCAGCTCTAATTTGGAACAGACTTCCAAAAACGGCCTTCACGCCTAACCTAAGGCTGCAAAAATTGCACAAGCTCCAAGACATTGAGGGCTGTAGAGGCCTCTGGGGCCTGTCCCCTGTGCAAGGAGGAAGAGTCCTCTGAAATCATTGTTGCTTGAATGAGTAGGGTTGTTTGTTCCTGCAGACAGCCTTCTAACTACATAAATAGATACTTGAAGAGGAGAGGCTTCTTTTTATGCTACTGTACCTGTGTGACTTGCAGCTCCTTTCAGGTTCTTTTCCCATGGTGCCAGTGCTGTTTGAAGGCTGGGTGTCACTATGGAATATATCACTATTTTGCATCAATGACACTGATCATTTTCAAGTTTTTATTGCAGTTGGTGCCACTGTTTTAGATGATGACACTTGAATACTTGATTGTACTCAGTGGAAACCACTGTCATGGGAATTTACCTTTTCATTAAGGTTTTCCCTTCAATCATACTCACAAGTACTTATCATAGTATATTAATTATCAGTGATTATGTCCAAGCAGAGGAGCACTGGGTAATACAGAAGTTCCCAGTTGTCTGCCTTTGAGGAAGGTGCAGTTCTCTGAGTACTTGCTCCCACAGTTGTCGGTATCAGTTATGAATTCCAGACTTCTCAGGGGAGGCAGAGCACTGCAGGTCAGCTGAATCAGTAGCTCGAATGTTTTGCATGTTTACAGCCATCATTCTGTAGCATTTAAAGGAAATGATTGCTTCAGACTTTTTTCCTTCGTGCCTCTAAGCTCTTTGTGAGCAGAGTGGAGTAGAAGTGAAGTCAGCGAGACGAGTTCTGGCTGTGGTGAGACAGCTCTTGCAGCAGTTCCAAGTTCAATCTGTCTGGTAACATGTGTTTTTTACCCGCTTGTAATAAGTCTTCTGGTTCACAGGAGACAGTTTTATCTGGAATATGAAAAGAAATACACTGCTTACTGCATGTAACCTATTTTAAGAACCAGTAAGACTAACTTGTTTATTGTGGCCGAGCCTTCATCAGCTACAAGAAACGTTCTGCCTCAGAAGATTAAAAACCTTACTTCTTTCAGGGTTTGTACATAGTGGATGTTTTACTGCATATGAAGGCAATGACCTAGACTGCATCAATCTGTGCAGTACCTCAGGGCCAATTAAAACTGTTTTTATTGGAGATTAAAAAGCTGGTTATGTGAGAACAAAATCAACTGGATCAAAATGGAACAAAGGGAACAAAACCATTTTATTGGGAGAAGGGAAAAGGGTGCAATTTGTAAGGAAATGTTTTGTGATCCTGTTGGCAATCTTTTATTTTCAAATGAATATCCATATTTTTATAACTTGAATTCAAGTCTGATATTGTACAATTTTGTCAGCGCTTCATTAAAAAATACTTCCTTAAAACCAAAAGAAATTTAACTGTTTGTTGTTTGTTTATTTGTTTGTAATAATCTTACGGGATTGCTGTGTGTGATGAGATCTTTAATTGGGAGAAGGTAAATGTTAAGGACACATTGAAAGCAAGGAGTGGTACTAAACAAGCATTATGTTACCAGGGTCCTTCTTGGATCATTATTTTTTTAAAAAAGCAAAAAGTTTTGTCATTATGTTTCTCAATAGTCCTAAAAAGGCTGTAGTTTTCCTAGCAGGGAAGCATTCAAATGCTGCCACTCGGGGAAGTGTAAGCAGAGAAATTTTTTTCTAGCCTCCAGGAGCCTAAAATTGAGGCACAGTGCAGCCTATGCAGGGGAGATGGGCCTTCTGGAAGTGACTTAGGTACCTCACAATTGATTTCCCTGCTAGTCACACTGAGGTAAGGATGTCATACCTGTTCTATAATTAATTATCAATTAATTAATTGATTCCCATTTCAGAGGAATATTTTTCAGTGTCGCTTCCCGGTCCCTTTCAATACTTGCCATTTCCAATGATCTTTGGAGATAACAATTACATATTGCATATTTTTTAAATCACATTGTTTTCATTTCCTAGACTTTAAATTTCCTATTGTACAATGTCATGAATGTTTCAACTGCAAGGCTTTGTTTTCCTTTTTCTCCATCCCTCACGCACAAGCAGCTGTACCCGCCTCCAGCCTTTGTTTCGGTCCTAAAATAGTTGGCTAATTTCTGAAATCCAATTGCTTCATTTAATTGTCTTCACACAAAAAGTTCAGTAACTCGTGCTGCGTCTCCGAGCTCTTTTTTCCACTCGGCACGTTCTTAGTGCAGGCTTTTTGGTTGACTATTTTTCCATTTAAATTTATTTCTAATCACTGCCTTTTGTTTCTTCCCCAATTACAAATGGGGCTTTGTGCCATTCTTCCCATTCCCTGCACGGATCACCTATGTCCTTAAGATATGTTTCAGTGTGGCAAATACTGTTTTCACTCATTGAGTTATTATTTCTTTCCTCTGCCAGTGTTTTTATTGCGAGGGTTCACTGGTAGAATCACAGAAACTTGTTCATTATTGCAACTGTATACAATAAAAATAGAAATTGTAGGGGTGAGATGATGGGTAGGGGAAAGAGTTTTTCAGTAAAGGTTCAAGAACTTTGGAAGAATCTATCCTCATAAAAACTTCATAGCTGAGAATTACTTAACATTCAGAGGATGTGTTGCAAGGTGGTTTGGGAGTTTCAAGTTTAGAGACAAGGGAAGAAGGAAGTGCAGCTTTACTTGGCTGCTGGGAAGCTGCAGATTCTGGCAGGCTTCTGTGTGGGGATCTGCATGGAATAAACTGACAGGCTCTCTCAATGATTAAACAGGCAAAGTTTCATCCCCAGAGCTCTTTCTGCTGTCCTTTCATTCTCGAGAGCATTGCACATTTGTTTCATAGATTGAAAATAAAATAACACAGCTTTGTTCCTGTCACAGTTTCTGTAACCTGCGTTGTTCAAAGACCTTAAGTTGGTACTATCAGTTGAGCTTAAATTCAGCAATTCCTGGGATTTGATCAGTGTCAGAAGTTGAAAACTTTGTCGTTGTTTTCCAAACACTCCAGAGTTGTTCTTGTGGGGGTGGTAACGTAGCTTTCCTTGAAGCCTGGGGTTTAGTTTGGCAAAGAAAAGGGTGATGCTGTGCTTCCAGGAGGTCACAGGACTTGGGACAGCTTTCCAGTTAACCAAAGTCGAGGGTTGTTTGGGTTGGGTTTTTTCATGTATTCTCTGAGACTCTGAGGAGATCGGTGTATAAAAACTAACACCTCTAAAAGAGGTTTTGAGGATTACAGCTCCAGTACAATGGAGTAAGAACCTTTGCCAAGGAAAGCAGCTTAATGTCAACTTTGTATGTCTAATGCTTCAAAAAGTTACCAAACTGGCATTTTTATTTACTTCATAGCTTTCAAGCCTTCAGACCAGACTTGTGCTGTGTGAAGTTACACGAAGTTGGACCATTGTCTTCAGAGATGTAAAAAAACCATCCATCTGGGATTTTCTGGGGTAGGCATTTTATTTACAGGTGAGCCTGGTTTTGTAGAAGTTTTACACCAAGCATTAACCTCACCGTTAAAAATACTCTCAATTTCTGTAATGTTTTCTTTCCCATTTCTTAATCAAAGCAGGATCAACTTCAGAAAATAATTAGCAGAATTTACTAAGTGAGCACTTGTTATTGTACTCTTAAAAGTGGTTTAAGTGCTGTTAAGTGTCCACTACCTGTGGTGAGGATTCGTCCAAAGGAATGTACAAAGAGTGTGTTTCTGCACAAAAGTTAAGTGGTTTGGGTTGTTTTTTTTTCTTTGCAAACCTGGTACCAGATTTTATATCCACAGAATCACAGAACAATTGTGGTTGGAAAGGACCTCCTAGATCACTGAGTCCAACCATACCTCCAACCATCCAGTGAGCACATAAACTAGCAGGAAGGGTTGGTATAAAAATTAAGCTACAAAACTTTTCATGTCACTTCTGTCTTGAGGTTTTGAGTATTTGCAGGCTTTTCTCTTTGGAGTTCTACTCAAAATTAACTCATCTTTTTCCCATTCTTTTTTCTATTTTGGACTATTTGCGTTTAAAAAAAAAAAAAATATATATTTTTTTTTTAAGGAATAGGTTCCCATATCAGCTAAATAAAAAAGAACTAATTATCTGAACAATTGAACTAAATGCTTATCCTTCTTTTTTTTTCCTCACCAGTGGTGTCTCCATGAGGTGTTTCCTGTCACTTCCAGGCATGTTGCCATATTTCGAGAGCACGGTGGCAGAGAAAATGGGAATTAAAAGGGTGCAAAGGGATCCAAATTCTAGATAGATACATTTTTTTCTTTATGCTATGCTCAGCGTGAGCAGAATTTAGTCCCAGCTTCCTGACTGTAAAGTCCCTAATGTGGGAAACCCTGGATTACCCCCAAAGCCATTATTCCCATGGCAACCGCCGTGCAGGGCAGTACCCGGGGCGTGTGGCTGCAGCACGCTACCTTCTGGCTATCCCAGCCAGCTGAACAATGTTTGGGAGCTGTTACTAATTGTGAGATTTGCTGCAGTGTCAGTGACCATGTCAAAATTCCAAGCTCTGAGTACAGGAATGTAAAATGAAATATTTTGACTGAATTTTCTCCGCTGCCCCAGTGGGCCAGGGCACGCGAGAGCGCACGGGGCTAGACGTGAAGAGGTTTCCTTTCAACAGTTTGCTAACCACCAGTGCAGGGCTTCCATTTCTGCATCCAGCTGGAACAGTAGAATTCAAACTTGTTTGTCTAACTGCATGTTTGTGCATGAAGCAGCTAATATGTATGCAGATGGATTAAAACTAATTAGAGCTAAACCAAACAAAGTGTACCTCTCTAGCTAACGGCTCCTCGCAGCTCTGTTACATGCCACCTAAAGAAGGTATTCATTGTGGACCCACTCATGCAATTTTCTGTAGGACATAGTCTACTTTTTACTAATACCCAGCACTTTGATGCTAAAGAATTTCATGTCTCCATACAGTACATGTGATTCTTCAAATCAAAATGTCAAATTCCATGTCTGACCTGTGAATTTTAAGAGATATTAAATGTTGCTGCATATCTTGGATGACTGTATTTATAAAGCCCTTCACTCCATGCAGTATTTTTTCCTTTCATTTCCTGGAACTTTATAGTTACCGGCACTCCAGCCCTGACTCACCTTGAACCTTTATTCATGTGACCAAATAAGTGAATAAGGGTTTAAACTCCTGAGTTTCATGTTAGACGAACCTAAACCAATAACATAAGTACTTTAATGAGAGCAACAGGCACCCACAAACCCTGGGCTTTGATTGTAAGAGTAATTCTGTGGATGGGACCCTCATTTTCCACCCTGCATTTAGTACACATATAAAATGCTGGGGAAGGAATTTGTCCAACCTGCTTCTGTGCTTAGCCAAAATGCCACACAGTCCTCGAGCCTCTCCATGTACATAACTGATGCTTGTGCTCCCTGCAGCCTCTGTGGGTAACTAAAAGCAGCTGGAACGTGGCATGGGATACTCCGATCATGATTTTCTCCTTAGGAGTATCTCCTCCTTCTGCCTCATTTGGCTTGAAGGACATGGAAATCCTCATCAGAGTGAGAAATCCTCAGCCCTACATTCCTGATTCTCCGGTAATGATTTCTACTGGATAAGCTACTGAGTAATGTCAAAGGATGAGATCATTTTGCAGCTTGAAAGCCAGACAGATTTCACTTGTCTTCTGTGAATTAAGGTTTGAAGAAGAGTCTAGACCAACGTTCTCGAAGTAGATGCCACTGCAAAACCAGATGAAGAACTTAACTGGCTTTAATATTGATCAAGGCCTTTTGAAAATCCTGTTTGCCTTCGCACATAATGTCTGTGCATTTCCTAGCTTCATGTTCTTACTGTTTTGCAGAGTATTATTATTAGGGATACTCGTCTTTGGGTTGAACTGACTGTTTTAAGGGTGACTGTTTTAATAACTAGGGAGTCAAACAGGGCTGGGCCATGTCTTCTGCCAGAAGAGGCCTCCCCAGCAAAGTCTGATTGCTCAGGTCTGAGTTGTGGGGA
This sequence comes from Actenoides lindsayi, assembly GCA_025331215.1. Taxonomy (NCBI): domain Eukaryota; kingdom Metazoa; phylum Chordata; class Aves; order Coraciiformes; family Alcedinidae; genus Actenoides; species Actenoides lindsayi. The sequence goes on along the minus strand of WTSP01027797.1, from coordinate 65,897 downwards.
GGTCAGTTTATTTTGTGAGGGCTGAGAAGTTCCCACAGGCTAATTCAGAGGAATTAGAGAAAGAGTGATGGAGAAATTAAATCTCAGTTTCTTTCATTTAAACGGTACCTGAAGCACTCTATAAGGTTGTCCCATTTTCCTCCTCTAAAAATTTACTTTCATCCCTTATCTCTCTCCCACAAACTCAGCCCACCCCCTACATCGTTAAATGCTGTGTAATTATAACACACAAGCCCGAGGGAGGACAAATACTGGTTTTCTTGGTGGTTTGAAGAGGACTTTGACATTTCTTCAATCACCCCTAGTTATTCAGCCAGCCTCTTCCTGTGGCTTTTTAATGTATTCAAATAGGATACGACAACCTCAGCGAGGGAAAAATGGGCATGGCTGGAAATTGCCACAGTACCTGTAAGCGGGTCAGGGAGTATCCTGTTTTGGAAGTGTTATCATGTCAAATGTTAGAGCAGCATTGGCTGCTTCCTGTTTTTTCCATGCAAAGAGAAGTAATGAGGAGCTGCTGGCTGAAGAACGCTGCCAGCTTCTTTCAGTCACGTACTTTGGTACTACAAAGGTGGCATTATTAAAGGCAGACAAAAAAGCCTCTAATCATGCAACCAAACTGAGCCCTATGAGCTGAAAAACCCTTCCTTTGTACACTCATAAACCTTGCTAGGAGCTAACTGGTGTCCCTATGTACAGGCTTTTCTGCATCATTTGGGCCGCAAACTGGGACAGATAAGAGATGCTGTCTCTAGGAGCACTTAAAACTGGGAGTCAGGAACCTTCCCCAGTGCTGCTACTGGACATCCTGACACGTCTGCAGAATGTGTGAGAAAAGACCCCAATTTGGCAAAACATAGCTGGATTTGGGACCTAAAACTTCAAATTGTCACTGTGGATTTTGTCTGGCATAAAATCTGATGACTCTGTTTACAGCAAAAATCTGGTACTGTAGAACTTAATTTTCATTATATCTTACACTTTATATATATATATACTTGCACTGAATGTTCCCCTTATGAGCTGAATATCCACAAACACATAGCAGGTAAATGCTGAATACTTACACAAGAAAAGTTATTGTTTGTGCACAGCTTACAGATATATGGGAATCAAACTTGCGCCGCGTTATTTTGGTGAAAGGAAACCACAGAGTTTATTACAAGAGGCAAAGAAAGTGTTGGACACGCAGTCATCCCAAATGCCTCCCAAAGCCTGATAGGCTGGTGTATATGTGTATACACCTTGCTCTCTGTGTGTGTGGATATAGTGTGTGTGTAGATATGCACACAGACACACACCCTTAAGTAAAGTTATTTGACGTGATCTGGAATAGGAGACTTTCCTGACAGGGCTATTTCTCAATGCTGCGTCTCAGACTTCTGTCCATCGCTTGCAAGCTGTACATTGTTGCTGTGAAGAAATCTATCCCTCTGACAATCCCTGGGAGCTGCCCTGCTTTTACCAGAAATAACTGTGTTGTATTTTCTGGGCTGATGCTAAATATTAAGTGCAAATTCAGCTGCTGCCTCTTCAAGAGGCAGCCCAAAAGTGATTTTTTAAGCCATTGTTTTAATCTTGCAGATTTAAACGCAAGAGTTGACTTAATTTGTAGTGTGCATTAGAGCAGTCATTGGTTACTATACTTTTCAGTGTTTTCCTACATTTTACAATTTCGAGTCAATAAAAAATCTGTGATTCTGACACTAACCCTCTGTTCTCTTCCCTGTTGCTTCTGCTCTCACAGGCAGCAGCTCTAGGCACCAAGGAAATGATTTCACAGGCACAGTGCAGTTTAGAAACGATCTACTTGCCCAAAGTGAATGGAAGAAGACTTCCTTCTTGTTCTGCATGCACCTTCCTAGTTCCCCTAAATGATTACAGCAGAAGATTGGTGAGTCCCTGCCCTTTCAGTCCTTGCCTTCCCAGGTAAAGTATACAGTCAGTGCCAAGTTCCTCGATGGCTTTTGTGGCAGAGGCAACAGTTCACTAGACCGAGACTGCCAAATTAACCTCACCTTGGCTAGACTTAATATTTCACATTTGTGTATGAAGTAATGTTAATGATTCCTGGAAGCCTTAGGCATCGTCACTTAAAATCATTTAACGGACAAAGGGAAGTTATACATTTATTTGGATCTGACCTGAGCTGTATTTGGAGTACAGACTGATTGATTGTATGCAACGCACGAAAAAGTGACCAATATTCCTCCAGCTCTTTGCTCAAAAGCTTAAAGCGTATTGTGGCAGCTTAACTTACAGGCCTAAGCTAGAACCTGTTCCTGAGTCAATATTTATGTTGACTCTCTGAAACGTGAATTACAATGCAAACAGATGGTATGGTCAAAGGGTCTTTAATATGAACTTGTGTTCAGGACAACAAGGAATTTAGCTTTGAAAGAAATCATTTGCCCTGCTTGTTGCAGCACAGATGAACAATGGCAGGGCTGCTGCTTTTTTCTGTTATGAATTATTCCTCTTTGTATCTTCCACGTGGCTTTCAGCCATTTCCTAAATGTTTCTTTGCTTTCTCACTTTATTTAAGGATTAACTTAAGACAACAACAAGGCTTTTTTCAGCTTTTGACCACCTTCCTAGAAATAATGATTTCTTAACCAAGAGCAGGGAGAGGACTACCTTTTATACATTTTTTTTTCTGTTGTTTTTTTTTTCCTCCTGCAAGCTACATGCCATGCAATCTTACTTTCAGCAGCTGGATTGTAAATGGCTTTTTATTTAACAACCGCCAGCATTAATTAATTGTAATTTGTCAAAAGCTATGTAAATACCTCCATACAAAGGAACAAGTTACTCAGGCAAACAGAAAAAGGCAAAAGGAAAACTGGAGTGACTAAGAGTATTATCTGGCACAACACTGGGACAAATCTTTTGTTGGTAGCTGAGGCAAAAGACTAAACATGAAGACCTTAAAGGCAGCTGAGGGCACAGCCCCATCTGGGACTCAGCACCTGTGTCTTTGGGACAGGCAGAAAGCCATGTTATACCATCATTAATATCTAACAGGAGGTTAATAGAGTTAATTAAACAGGAGGTTAATATAATTAATTATGGCAGAATTAGCTTCAGTTTCCAATGGAAGCACTGCTCAGTAGTAGCTATCTGAAGCTGCCTATGCCACCTTCTGTTCTTACCAACAGATTTTTGTTGTGGTTTTTTTTTTCTAGAAGGGGATGCAGAACTTGGCTGCTTCAGTTGTATAATTGAGAAATTACTCTCAAAGTCAGGAGAATTTAGATATTCTCTCTGGAAGACATAAATATTGCACATGATGATTAATAACGTCGACGGAGAAGGTTTTACTGACGTACACTGCCTTTATAGTTGAGAGGAGAATTACTGGTGTTTGAACTCTCTGATGATGTGTACTGATTGCGCTGGGTCCCCTAAACTTCTCATTCCAAGGGCTGCAGAAGGAATTCCTCGGTTTTTAAATCCTTTGCCTGCTCCCTGACCGTAAGTTTTACAGAGGACATTCCTGTGTAGGGGGAGGGTGAATTTGGCCAGGCCAGTACCAGACACGATGGGAAGCCAAGAAGGGGCGTGAGGCCTCACTGTGGTTTTAGTCATTGTTAAAAACGATGCTTCGACAGGGACTTTGGCATCCTCACACGTGCCAGGAGACCTCAGCAGCTCTAAAACTGTGATTTCAGACAGGAACCCTGAAACTGCCTTTCGTTAAAGGAAACGGGAATGCAATGGTAGGGCTAAGCTGTGGGAGCAGGGCAGTGCAGAGGCAGCTACTGGTCCCGATGCCATCAGGGGGGATTCTGCTGGTGTCCTGCCTTCTCCGTGGGGCTCTTCGGGTTCTCCTCCCCGCTGCACGTCTCACCCAGGTCCCGTGCTGCACGCTCTGGGTTTATGGATTTGCAGGGAATTTTGCCTAAATGCGTGGAGCTTCCAAAAGCCAAGGATGAGAGCACTTGCAGCTCTCTTGGCATCTATGTTGAGAGGCACGTGCTGCCTTTCATGTATTTGTTAGTTAAACACCAGAGCTTCATGGCCCAGCTGTACCGCTGAAAGGGAAGGACAGACCAGTACAGAAGCAAGCAGGGAAGGAATTTACTGAAAAAAAGACACTGCGATAATTTTGCAAAAGAGGAGAAGCACCACCTACTGTATTTCCATGATTTTTCATAATATTTTGTTTCAAGTTGACTTGAGCGCTGTTCCCAAAGGTCTTGGTTTTTTCCTCTGGCAGAAGTCGAGCTGCTTTTTCTAATGTATTGTGTGTTTTCCCTGAAGGTTCTCGCCTGACTCTGATTGCTTTTAAATGTCACTCTGCTGCTTCAGGCTACTAGTAGGTGGTCTGAGCTGAATGTTTACTATTATATGGCTTATACCTATACTTATTTTCCATGTCAGATCCTGACCTAGTAACCTCCTTCTTCTCAAAATGCCGAAGGTGAAATTTAGTTTTAAATGATTTGGTTGCTATTAATCAGAATAGGAAAATGATATTGGGAAAGGAACTTTCTTTGCTAGCAGCTTAACATACTCTGTCTTTTGGCAGACAGTTTCATCTGAACCTTGAAGCTGGGAGTGGTTTTTGGCAAAATACGTTGCTGCCACTGCAAGTTTCCATAGTTTGTAGAATTCTTTATCTGTTGCAGTTTGGTTCGTGACTTCATTCTGAGGCTGTGTTGTTCTTTAGTCACCATCTTAGCCAATTCATTTTAGCAAATGAATATTTTTAGTAAATATTGTCAAGATGGGGGAGTTCTAACATGGTGAAAATAAGCATTTAACTCATGCACGTAAATTAGTAATTCACTGAAAGCATTATGCACGTTTTCATTTGCCTATAAGCAGAAGCTGGTTGCACAGAAAAATCATTTTGCCTTGTTTGTGCACATACAATTTGGGTCTAATACCTTCCCAACATTATTATCTTCACATACACAGATTGCTATTTCAATTCATCATACATCTGAGACATAGTGATTGCTGTGTACAGTTTCAGGCAGGCAGTGTGCATGTAATGAAAGGTATGTTATCACTTGAAATCTAGTCAGTTAAGGATTAAAAACAGGCTTAAGTGCTGTTTGAGATCTCTTTATTTTTTAAATGCTTTTATCTACTTTACTACAGTATGAAGGACTAATAATAGAGGATGCTGAGTACATAGAAATCGTGGTCCACTTTGCTTAGTGCCTACTCCAAAGCCACTTGAAACAGTAGGAGCCTTTGCATAGCAGACATAGTGAAAAAAACACTATTTTTCTTCCTTCAAACTCAGATTTACAGGAACAGAAGTTTTATTTCACATGCAAATCCTTTTTACTCTAGCCAGGCTATTTATAAATCTCAGTGCATATATTATTAAAATAATACAGTCTCAATTTTCTCTCGTTACAGGTCTCAAAACACTCTAAGAGCTGAAGCCTCAATTTTGAACTGATCCTGAAGCCAATTCCTGTTCTCTCTCGGGGTCTTGCCAAGTGAACAGGTGAGAGGCTCAATGTCTACAGAGCTCACTCTGGGATCAGTGCTCGTGCATACAAGGTAGTTTGGAATAAAAAGCAAATAATGCTTTTTTGCTTATGAATTTTGATGGCTTTGGTTTTTTTACATATCCTGAGAGATTGCCAATGGCTCTGAAGCTCTAAGCTGCAGTGTTGCATTTAAAGTAATGTAATTCCAGACCAATTAAAATTAGGAAGACAGACAAACCTTGGGCTGCTAAATCCCAAGCAGTGAAGCCTGTTACAGCACTGCTCATTTCTATGGATGTTCACAATCATTTTCCTTGCTTTCCTACACACAAGCTCCGCAGTTTCTCGCACGTATCCAGCGTCTCGGCCCAGATTCATCTCATGCTGGTTTAGACATCCAACTGCGGCTCCCACGGCAGGAGTCTGGCTGCCCTAGGCTCCCCTTGTAGTCAATGGGAAGAGACAAGCATCTTGAGTGGGTGATTCATGGACCACACCAAAGATCTGAATCACTCCCATGGAGTGGCTCTTTCGCTCCACTGATTACGGAAGCAACCGAGGGTAAATGTGTTCATGATGTAGGTGGTCAGCCAGGTGGAATGTATCCAAACCTGTTCTAGTTAGGCAGGAGCTCCAGTGTCACAGCTGGTTCTGAATTCTTGACTCCAGATAGTTTATTTTTCCAATATTATTCACAACTATGTCACATGAATCTGGCCTTTCCTAAAAGTGTTCTTTTTTAAAAAAAAAAATTGCATAGCTAAATTATGTGCAACCTTATTGCCCATAACTTTAGGTAGGTATCTTTCATTATAGTTCAAAAACCCTATTTGAAGATGTGCTGAAATCAGTACATTCACTCCATTTGCCTTAGACATTAGGGGCGTATTTCCCTCCAGATTGAAATAAATGACACTTTGCTTTAGAAATTCTTTCTAGCTCAAGGGGATTTCTGCTGCTGTAAATCCATTAAAAAAAAATAAAACACAACGGCTGCAATGATTCTGAACTGCAAATTGAACAACTGAGGCTGAAACTAAGCTGAAAACCTTTTTGAGTTCGGGGGTTTGTACTTCAGTGGGCATATGTGTTTTGGTTGCAGGAACAGCAGCTAAATTTGGGAAGTATTTATGATCTTGCCATAGATATAATTCCCATTAAAATAAATCGTATCATTTCATCTGGTGTCTTCAGAGTTTTCTGCACATCTCCAGTTTCCTGTGCGTTTTGTGGAGGCTTTTCTTCCTGTTGGATGCAGTAAGTCCAGCTCAAAACCCTCGGACATTTCAGAACAGCCAGTTCTGGTTTGATTTATACTACCTGCCTAAATCCAACACAGTCCCATGTGGACCCGTATGATATAGATAAAATGCCAATGCAAAGAACTGTGTCAAGGGATGGTTTCTAGAAGTCACGGCTTCTGTTGCCGAAGGGCTGACACATTTACTAGTGCGCTTAATCTTTATACATGGGCATAATCATTAATTACCTCCGTCCTCTTCTCTATAGGCCACCTTCCAGCCTCTTCTCCTCTCGTTCCTTCTCCCTCAGGCAAAGTGTCTCTTCTGTCTAGCAACCTCTGGAGACATTTGTTACGGTAACAGAATAGTCCAGGTCACGTCTCTCTACTGACAAAAGCATAATCGGCGCTGTTGGCAAAAATCCTGTTCTTTCATCTATTCATTTCAGTATGAAAGGCCTGAAACGTGCTCAAAATGCATTTCGCTGATAAGTCATTAAGTCATCTGTAAAGGACAAGGAGTAAATAAGGTACCATTGGCTCGGAAGGGGGGGGAAACAAAATGCGTAGGCAATCTTGGAGTATTTTCAGCGGAGGTTTTGTGCTAGCATAGGGTGGCTTGGAGGCTCACAAAGGAAATTTCAGTACAAGTGAACCATAAAACGCTCCGTGGGCAGCGAAAGCGGCGGATGCGATCGTGAAGCTCGGGGGGGTGGTGGGGGGGAGAGAGTTTTGTTCCTTCTCCTTCTGGGGAGCAGCTCTTCTTGCCGGCGAGCGGGTGGCAGCAGGTGTTTGTCCTCAGAGCCGCGCTGGCGGCGGGGGCACGGCTGGACCCCGACACCTCACCCCGCCAAAAGGCTGGCAGGAAGAGCTTGCTGTTTTGCTGAGCTTGGATAAACATTAGGATCTAATTTATCATGTGACAGGAAAGGAAAGCTTGCTCTTTTTTTTTTTTTTCTTTTTTTTTTCTCCTTTTTTTCCCCTCCTCCCTCTTTTTAACAGCTTTTGTTTGAATTTCATCATGTGGTTTTGAGGCGCAAAGAGTGGGGAGATATTTAACCCGGGTCTCCGAACTGATTACTTTGCTGCCAGATGATGAAAGGGTACGGCTCTTTCCAGACGTGTCTACAAGTGTTAGGTCTCACTAAGTGACACACAGACAGAGAGCCAGACCTCTTGCTGAACTTACAAAAGAGACATCATACTCACTTAGTTAAAAAGATCTGAGCTGCTAGTGCTCTTCGTGTCATAGGATGTATCTTGGGTTACGTGCCCAGGAGGAAGAAAAAAAAGGAAACTGTTTTCCTTGTACTACAAAGTAGATGGGAATGCTAAGAAATATTTTGCTATTTGTAGAACCTGGGAGTTCTCCTGACTTTATTTTTACACCTGCATTATGTGCAGCACAGAGCATAATGCAGTGATCTGATTCTTCAGTCGTGTTGGTGGCATTTGAAACCCTGACCCTACGCTGATCCTCTCTGGGCTACGGTGGACTGCACGCGGGGGTAGCTATATGGCTTTCATTGAAGGAGATTTTTGAGTTGCCTCAGAAATTCTGCTGCAGTGGGGCTTTTGAGTGGAGCGTTCCCAAAGCGACTTTGCCTAATGAAGGTGTTTGCAGTATGTCGTGTAGGAGGCATATTCCTTGCCTAGGATATTCTGGATTCAAATTCCCTCCTGGACTCGGCCACCCTCTTAGGCATGAATAAATACCTAGCTCTTCAAACAGGAGGAGACAGTGCCTCCCTCTTACATTGCAGACATTTATATGCCATGGGAACTCTGTTCCCACCTGAGGCTGAAATTCATTTCTTAAGAAAGCACCTAAGCACTGACATTTCCATCTCTCCTCTGACACTCGTGTGGAGAGTGATACGTGATTTGAAGGTGACAAAGATGAAGGTGGCAACTCCTTGAGGCTGAGGAGGCCCTGCAGCTAACGCCTCCTGCCTCTTGGATGGGGAAGTCCAACCACAGATGTGAGGAGCTGAGAAAGCTGAACACGAGAGCGTTTGTGCCTTGTTAATGAACTGGTTGCAGTGAAGAGTAGTATGTGGAGCTCATTCATATTTATTTGACATTTCAGAATTGTGTGGTAGGTTCTTTGCTTTCATAAGGGAGCGTGATTGTAGTTGGTATAACTGTTTATTTTTGGGTTTAACCATTTAAGGACAAAACAAAGCTTAGTTTCAAAAGAAAAAAACCAACCGCATTCCAAGTCATCCAAACCTGAGAGAAAATGTAATGCCATCTTTTAGGATCTAGATGAATACCAAGGTTCATTTATTTATTTATTCTCCATAACCTGGCTCTGGGATCAGTGCATCTGACTCTGTGTATTGCAGTGTCCAGTTTGATAGAGATTATCAGCTCTGTGCCTGTTACGGTGTTTAACCTTTTGCCTTTACATTCACAAAGCCTCCCTCTGACTCACGTTAAAAGCAAATCCAATCAGGCCAGATTCTTTCTACTAACTTCATTAGTTTTCCTTTTCTATGTTTGTGAGTTGAAGTGAAATTGTGTTTGTTCATGCAGCAGTAAATTCCATTTTATTTTTCAGCCTTGTTTTGGTTTTGCTTGAACACATTATTTTGAAGAAGCTGCCCTTGAGACCTCCTTAGACTGAAGTCCTCTTCGTCCACGGAAGTGGTACAGCAAAAGTACTCCAGATGAAGGGAGAGGATCGTGCCTGTCCTGGCACGTACTGTCCACAGGGATTCTGCCCTGGAAGGACTTCCTTCACTTGCAACATCATTTAGGCAGAGCCAGGTCAAACAGTTTCAGCACATTTGGACTCTGACTCCCAACGGGTGAGGACAAAATAATGAGCACTGTCCTATCAGTAAAGGCATCTCATGACTCCATCACCCTCACCACCTCAGCTGATGCACCCGAGAAACATCTGCAGGGAACAAAAATTCAGACCTCAGTGTAGGAAAGAGCAAGGCACAATCTATAAGGTCTGTAGTGAAGACTTAGTGCTCGGCAGTGACCGCGCCACAGGGAAAACCTCAGTACTGGGAACCAGTTGCCTGTGCTGGCTGTGTCCAAAATGGGTGTTCTGCTGCTACAGGTGTTTTTCTTGCAGGACGTTATTTGAAAAGCTGATGCTTACACTAATATTCATAAATGATTTCACAATGAAATCGATTATTTTCAATATTGAGAGCTTTCTGCTAACCATTGAGAAGTGTGTCACTGTGATATTAGACTTGCAGTATAAGTGATGACAAAATGATGATAGCTGGGAAAAAAACCCTTTAATTTTCCCAAAAGTTACTATGTTGGTTTTTTTTTTAAATAATGAGCAGGAGGAATTTCTTTGAATTTTTTAAAATGCTTTTCGGTTTTTAAGTCTCACCATACTAGACTGGTATAAATTTGACTTATTTATATAATCCCAATCTGAATCTTACATTATTGAGGAAGGAAAAAAATTACTGGAAATCCCAGTCTGAGAGGTAAGGAAATTCCATCTCTCCTCTTCTGCCAGTACATTTTCATCCTGTGTGTTTGTGACATTGCTTAGAAAACCGGGCTTGTTTTTCACTTACCTATGAAGGATTTTTTTTACTAGTGGTTTGCTTAACTTTTCAACAAGCGGTCAAGCTTGGCAAGAGTAAATGGTCAACAGTAAAAACTATATAAATACAGGTGGGAAATGTTTATATGCTGTTTTGGAAACTGCTGGTACAGAAAAAAAGAAGTGTAGCCAACCCGTGTTGCCTGTGGAGAATAAGCTACACCACTGAAGTCACCCCTTACTGGAGCTGTGCTGAGGACATGGTGGCATTGCTACCTCACAGGGTAAGGCAGGAGAACCCTACGAGGATGATTAAGGGACATGAGCATCTCCCCTATGAAGAAATACTGAGAGAACTGGAGCTGTTTAGTCTTGAGAAGACTGAGAGGGGATCTTATTAATGGTTATAAATATCTGAGGGGTGGGTGTCAAATGGAAGGAGCTAATCTCGTTTCTGTAGTGCCCAGTAATAGGACAAGGAATAACAGGTATAAACTTGAGCATTAGGTTTCACCTCAACAGGAGGAGAAACTTCTTTACTGTGAGAGTGACAGAGCCTGGTCCAGGCTGCCCAGAGAGGTTGTGGAGTCTCCTTCTCTGGGGACTTTCCAGCCCCCCCTGGCTCTGTTCCTGTGTGTCCTGCCCTGGGTGATCCTGCTCTGGCAGGGGGGTTGGACTTGATGACCTCCAGAGATCCATTCCAACCCCTACCATTCTATGAAAAGCCTTCACCACCCACGCCAAGCCTTCGGCCAGCACACAAATGACGTGTGAATTCTGGCAGCAGACGGCTCATGACACCGCTTCGACCGTCGGGTCTGTGCGGCCCGGAGACCCAGGCAGGCGTTGGCTCCTCCAGCCACTTGACTCACCACAGAGCCATTAGTTACACCGTTTAATTGGTTAAAACCATCACCTCGCAGCTCTGGGAGCTGCAAGGCTTTGAACACACAGCTTACCACCCTCCCCTCTCCCCAAATACTTCTGAACCTACGCTGCAAGGGTGCGGGTGGAGGGCACGGGGTGTGGGCTTAGGTGAGGGGGGCTGGCTGAGGCAACCGAGGCGGGCTGAGGGATCCGGGCAGGGCCCAGCTGCCGCTGGCAGGAATGGGCAGAGCCGCCTGGCAGGGCCGTGCCGTGACACGCAGGCCCCGGGAAGAACGGCGATTGCGGGGCCGCTCTGGCACACGCAGCCTCGATGACTCCGGTCCTGCCCTGTTGCTCAGCCCTCAGCGAGCACGCCTCCTACCCCGGGGCTCAGCTCCGGAGAGGTGGCAGCCCTTCTTTCGGGAGAACGCCCGTGGGCGGCGGGAGTATCGCTCGTAAAGGAAGGGAAAGGGCGCGCACCGCGACTGCAGCGCGGACCCCGCGGGGAAGCGGGTCTCGAACCCGCGGACCAGGGCGCTGGGGAAGGAGGGCAGGAGCGCTCGGGCCTCCCCGCGCGGTGCATTGTGGGGTCCGCACTGATTTATGCAGGAGCCGCAGAGGGCGCCGGGAGAAGCGGGAGGCGGCGGCGGCGGCGGCGCTCGGTGCTGGCGCGACGGGCGGCAGGTCGGGGGCCGGAGGGAGCGATCGGGGCTCTCCGAGCGCACAAGGCCTTCGCCGCCCCCTGAGGCCCGCGGCGGCACCGCCGGGTCCGGGCCGAGGCGGCACCTACCCGGCCTCAGCCGGTCCTTCGTCGCCCACCACGGACGTGGAGGCGGCGGCGGGCGGAGCCGGGCCCGGCCCGGAGGGACGCGAGTCCTCCCTCCGCTGGGGAGCCTACCCCGCCGCTCGGTAGGGGCCGGAGGGAGGACTCTCGCTCGACCCTCGCGGCGCCGGGGCCTCCGCGGCCGGGCTCGCTGCTCAGGGGCTCCTCGCAGCCGGCTGTGCGCGGGCTGCCGCCGCTGCGGGGCCGCGCTCCCGGCGCCGCTGGGGCCTCCGGCGGGGAGAGAGAGAGGGAGGGAGGGAGGCCCGGCCCGGCCCGGCCCGGCGATCCCCGTGAGGCGCGGGGAGGGGGGAGCAGAAAAGCCCCAGCTCCTCAGCCGGTATCTTTGTTTGTCGGGCCCTGCCGCGGGGAAGAGGAGCGGCGAGACCGGGGCGGCGAGCTGCCGAGTGCCCCGGTCTCTCTTCGGGGCCTTCCTCCGCAGCGTGTGGTTCCCGGGTGCTATCTCCGTTCTCGGCGAGTTTTTTTATTTCCCCTCTTGGCTGGATATCTCGGTTGCGGAGCATCGTCGGTGGGACCGGCCGGTCCGAGCGCAAGCGGAGGACTAACGCGGAGGAAACAACAGGTCTCTCTTCTCCTCGCCTTCCAAAGCGATACCAGCGCTCTTGGGATTATAAATGTTTGAACTAAGGCCCAGGGAACTGGAAGGAAAGCCTCCCGTTGGAGTTAATAGAAGAGAAAAGAAGGGAGGCTTTTCTAAATCCCTTACGAGAAAGCTTGTGCCGTTTTCCCATGCTGTCCGTACTCTGCTTAATAATGCGATTGTGACCTGAGTGGAATTCATGAGCGATGAACTATTGAAGCTTGTTGCACCACTGCATCAGACTGCTTTTTTTTTTTTCTTCTTTTTTTTTTCTTCCTCAGCACATGATTCCCCCGTCCCAGCTGTTGCAGGACCTATGAGCCAGTAATAGAGTGATGGGAAGCTGAGATAGTTTATTTTCACATTCTTCTGTTCTGGGGACTTGGCTGGTTAGCTGAAGCTACTGCTGCTTTTTACTGGATCTGTTCTTTCCTCGGCGGGTTTATTTGTTTTCATGAGCACGGGGTGTTTTGATGAAATAGACATTGGACTGGAGCTGAATGGATGCCTTGCAATCTGAAAGGTTCTGGGGGATAACGAAAAACTACTAAAAACAGAGAAGAACTGGTACTGCAGGAAACCTGGGGCCTATTTTCCAAGCCTTTTTATTTTACTGAGCAAGGTAAATAACACAGGGGTGTTGAAAACACAGGGTTTATGGTAATCTTGCATGAAAATGTTACCAAGCACTTCAGGCTGTCCCAAGCCTTTCAGGCGATTGAGAAGTCCCACAGTAAGGCTCAGAATAAGTTGAATTGGTCTTCAAAATGCTCAGATAGGAGTGTGAAATTTAAGGCTGCAATCAAAGGTTTTGGTACCTGTGAGGTTGAGAGAAATACTTTGTTCTGATTTGCCTCAGGTTTTTGTAGGTTTGTGGTGCTGAGAGAGGCTGTCGAACTTGAAAACTCTTTAGTGGCTCAGTCAGTGTGCAGTAATTAGTGATCGGTTTTCATCATGCTTATTAAAAACTTGATGCCTTAGCCCCTTATAAAGATCTGTGAGGGTCTCTTAAACCTCCTTCCAGATTAACAGCAGTACAGTACTGCCATTTGTGGTGTTAATTGTATTCATACTGTGCCTTCAATTCTTTTTTTGCTTACCTTTACTTTTGTTATCCACAGTGACAGCTGCTACCACTTCGTAATGATTTTTTTTTTCTTTTTATCTTCCTTGACACGTGTGTCTCCTGAATTGGACTATTTGGATTTGCCACTAATTTCCATACATCACTTTTACCATAGACTTTCTGCAGCCAGCATAAGCTCAGAGTACTCTTTAACTATCTTTGTATGCATCAAGTGTTGGAAGAAGCAGAGGATTCTCCAAATACGCAGCATAATCAGTTACTGGTTTGAGTGTATAGTTTTTGGTGGTGTGCTGCATGCCTTTGTTTTTTAAAGATCTCAGCAGTGGTTTACTATTAACAAAAAAAAAACAAACCCTAAATCCGTTAAAATGAGATCACAGTTTGAAATGTAGCTGTAAAAAATCTGGTTTTGCAAGAAGTCACAAGATCCTCATTATGAAATGATGCCTTGATTAAATTGGTCGCGTACCTTTTCTCCCGAAGTCTTAATGAAATAGTGGCAAACACTGAGGTGTTGGCAAACCTTTGCTGATGCTATCGTTGGGAAAGCTAAGTCGGTATTACGGGTAGTAGCCAAAGTTCCTTTGCTGATTCTGTTTAGTTTTGCGCGACTTAAATTGACCGTCTTTGTTTTGTCTCGTTTTGTTTCAAGATGATGTGTGAGGTGATGCCAACCATCAGCGAGGCAGAGATTCCCTCGGGGGGAAACGGAGGCCATGGTTCAGGTTCCCCCTTACAGTCAGATGCCGATTCCCACTTTGAGCAGTTAATGGTATCCATGTTGGAAGAAAGGGATCGCCTTCTGGAAACACTCCGAGAAACTCAGGAGACTCTAGCGTTGACCCAGGGCAAGCTACACGAAGTTGGTCATGAGAGGGATTCCTTGCAGAGACAGCTCAATACTGCACTTCCACAGGTATGGACGTTTTGAAAGGAAGATCCCTTTCAATAATTTGTGTGTTCTTTGTGGTATTTTGGTGGCTTTTTTATATATTTCATTTACTGAAGGCTCAGGTTATGTTCGGTGGAAGATGAATCTAGGTTAGGACGTTTCCTGAAGTGTCTGTTGCTGCTTGCTCACCTTGAAAAAGCAATAAAAGCAGGGTGAATGGGGAGCATCAGCCCATTCCCTCCAGTGTGCTCTCCAGTTTCTGGCATTCCTTTGCTTTAGTTTAAGTATGAAGTTGTCTGTATCCTTTCTTTAATAGAACTTGATGGATTTTCTTGTGTCACTAGTGTTTTGGGTTGTTTTAAATGTTTTTTTCTAACTGCTCCTGATTCATTCATGTGCTTAATAGTTACATCCAGGCCATTCTGGTACCACAATGGAATTTGATATAAAAACTCAAAGGGTTAAAAGCTACTCTCTTGTGAATACTGAGTTATCATGGCAGTGTAGAAATCAGTGTGTTATGTAACTCATTTAGTTCTTTTTGGAGAGTGGGTTATTTTTTTTCTGGTCTTGGTAGAACTGTTGACTTCTAAAGGATGCAGTGTGCCAACCTACAGCCTGTAGTGTTCCGTAGGGCAGTTGAGAAGGGTAACTGGTGTCTGCAGAGCTGCTTGGGTTTTATCCATTCTCGTTAAAAAGAATGCAGCTGAACTTTGGACACTTGGAAAAAGCATTTGGTTGTAGGCAAAGCAGAGGCTGCTTTCAGGTGGCAGTTAACTGTTGATAACCTTACTCTTTCTCGCGCTGTTGGTTGTTGTCCCAGGCATGCCATCATGAGTTGATACTTGCATACATTTTTCCAAGAATACTGATTGTTTTTACAAATGCTTACATATCCTGAAATATTGTAGTTACTGTTTATACCCTTTAAACCTGTAGTTTTAAACCCTTCTGTTTCCACTGCTCTCATTATATCATCGCTCCGTGACTCGTGGAACTTAGGGTAATTAGTGCTGGCAATTAGGGCCAGAAACTCAAAAGTCATACATGTTAATCTAGTCGTGTTACAATGGTGTGATGGAAATCAGAAAGAAGTTTCCAACCTTTGCTGCTCCCTCTGTTAAATCATGTGCTGCAGGCAAAAATCATTGTGTTGGGTTTTTTTTGGTTTTGTTTGTTTTCTTTTCGTTGTTGTAATAATTGTGGCTTCTTTTTAGCCTCTATTTCAGGTCTGCTACTTTAATGGATGCTATTAACCCAATTGCGTGATCTGTAAACTGTTACACTTGAATTTGCCACTGAGTAGAATCACCCAAGCTCTAAATTGTACTGTTCCTCTTTTCCCTTTTCACTTCTCAGCTTTCCTTCCTAGATCTAGTAAGCTGCATACACATAAACAGTTCTTTTGAAACCTTTCTAAAAGATTCATGCAGTTAAAAAAAGAATTCCCATTTTCAGGAGTGTCATCATTGTATGATTTCGTGGGAAATCTGTAGAAAAGCAAATCCCATAGTTCAGTGGAAAGAAATTTTACAGTAATTTTATATAAATATGCAGCAGTGTGTGGACTTGTGTAGATTGATGTTGAAAAATACTGTTGTTGTGGTGTGAAACTAAGCCACTTTTGTCCCCAGTGGTGCTTAAGCTTGAATGTTTGTGGAAAGTGACAATTGATGGTGTTTTCAGAAGTCAGAAATATTTTATTTTTCTTGTTACCATAAGAAATAACTTCTGTATTTTACAGGCTTTTGTTGTGATGTAAAGAGTCAGTTACTTCACCTGATCAGGTGAAACACTGTTTTGGTGTTTTGGATTTTTTTTTTATTCTAGTAAGTGTTCACTAGCAGAACTTTATGGTGACTGTAATATTTGAAGCTATTTAAACTTGCTTTGTTAATTATTTCAAGCTGAGCATTCCTTTGAACCGCATCTCAAGTGCCCCATTGTTTAGCTGTGGATTTCAAGGAAGGGTAGAAGCAGGATAACTTCAAATTTAGTGACAACTGTGTTATATTTCTTTCAGGAATGAAGAGATTTAAGTGTACATTTTTTTTAAAGTTTTTTTTTTAATCATAGTAGTTGTTTTCAATTTAGTAAAAAGAGATGTGAAGATCATTTTAAGTAGTTGTTCAGATACCAGTATAATAGCACGAGTTACTAAATCACTGTGTAACCAATGTGTTATTTCTCCCCCAGACTTGGCATGTAGCTTGTAAGATGTCTTCTGTAGTTGATGTTGAAGTACTTTATCTTGAGGAGTATTGAATGGAGTTGTTCATACATATGCTTTCCAATCTTGGCTAGATGAGCTTTTATCTGTTAGATTTACACAGAGTAAAACTGGCAGGTTTTTCTTGTCTGGACAGCTGGAAATGAAATGCATCAACTTTGTCTTGATAAAATAACTGGATTCTTGGCAATGCTTTTTGGTTTTTGGGAGTTACCTTCTGTTGCAGATTACTCCAGTCAAACTGTACTTTGACCTTGGAAGATGAACTTGATGGAATCAAATTGTTGTGCAAGAACTTCAAAGTTCTTCAGTTTTATTCTTCCAAGAGTTTTTCACAGGGAAAAAAATGAAAGCGAACTTGTTACTTTGAAAATTTAGAGAACTTTCATTTTTAATGTAAACCCATTCAGTTATGGTTTAGCTGTGGTCTTAGTGGATTTAATTATGGCCTTTGTGTGCCATAATTCTACAAAAATTCTACAAAATTCAGGTATTCTACAAAATTCAGGGTTTAACTGCTTAAACTTTCAGTTAATCTGTGAAGTATACAGGATGCTGCTGTTAAATTTTGAATTTAAGGTAGATGAGGTACCAATTCTTGCTATTAAGGTTTTGCAGGCTAGGTTTAATTTTGCTGGTGGAGTTTCATGTGGAGGTTTCTGTAAATAACAACAAGGTGCTTGTTTTGGTCGGTGAAGAGTAGAATTTAATTTAGAGAGACTCTGGTATGTAGCACAAACAAAAGCACAGTTGATGAATTGACAGCAGCTCTCACCAGGATGACGTTTTTAATATGCATTTTAAGAATTTTATAAGCTGATGTACAAGTATTATGGTTCTGTAATACAGGAACACTCTTATTAATATCCATCTTCATCTTGCACTTCTCATCTTTCGCTCTTAAATTTATCATGGTTTTATTTTCATTTCTATGCAAGGTAAGTAAAACAGAAGGCTTTTTTCTGTATATGTGGTGGTCCTGCCCAGAATTTCTGTATATACGTTTATAGAGGCAGGTGAGAACTTTGTCAGAGGGTATAAGTGTGTGTGTGTGTAAATAAGAGCACTTTACTGTAATGTGGAGTTAAATGTGGAAAACAAAAAGCTGCCTATAATTATGGTTTGGCTTCAGCTTTCTTAGGTTGCCCATCATATCTTAAAGTGAGTCTGTTGCAGGCCATCTTCAGTTGCTTTCTATCTATAGTAAATATTGTTAGTACTGCACACTTCAGTCAAAAATAGTGTGTCTCTGTTAATATTTGAATACAATTAAATTTAGGTATGTCTCTAGAGAAAGATCTTCTTTAGACAGACTCAGAAATAGTGTTTGATGTCTTGCATGTCAGAAATATCTAAACATTTGTTTCAAAGACTGCCTTGGTATTGTTTTTTTAATGATGAACTTCAGGATTTGGTTGCCATTTCAATAACGGTGTTACTTGGATTTCCTCCAGACAAGTTTTCAATAATACAGGATGTCATAGATGTAGAAATGAGGTTTTGAATTGTGCATGACCTGAAGAACACAGTTGCAGAAAGTAGATTAAGTGAAGTCCTTGCCAAACTTTGCAGCAGCTGAAGTTTCCTTAGTGTTTGAAGTGCAGCTCCATTTACAGTAATCACAACAGTTCAGCCTTGAGGTGCCATAGCTCGTACTTCTTACTCTAGCAAGGCATGGTACTGACTTAGAAATCAGACAGTAATCTCAGCAGAGGGCCTTGTGGCCAGAAATGATAGAGAACCAAAAGGATTTCAGATGTGCAAATGTGTGTCAGGGCAGACGTGTCTTGCATTTCTCTCATCCCAGTCTGACAGCAAAGATGGGCACGACTCCTACCCTTGTGTTTTCAGACAACTATGATTTTATTCCTGTCTACGTTGAGTTTCAGTTGCTAAATCTTACTTGGCTCTTACTGTTAGTAAATACCTGGATAGATTTGTCTTAAATCTACGCTAATTTAAGTCAGGTGGAGATAGGAGTTAATGTTCAGGATTCTTTACTGACTAAATCCATAAACCTCAAATTCCATAACATTTCTTTCTTTACAAGGCATAGAAATAGAGATCTTTTGTCCAAAACGTTCAGAATATTAAGTTCTCTGAAAGTATGCTCTATGAGTGGGCAAACAGAGGAGAAGCTATACTTAAATATTACAGTGGAGTATATAAGACCATTTGTTCTGACTTCTTAGTTTCTCATTTAAATATATTTGTGTGAGTTTATTGAAACATCCCACCCCTACCCAACAGACATCTATTGTTGCCTATTAATAGCAACTTGCTGTTTATACTGTGCTTTTAATTTAGGTTATCTTGATTATAAACGGACCTTTTAGCTAGATTAAATTCAGAATTAGTTTTAAGCTTTCTTGTATTTGAGGGTGATGTTTAGTGCTGTTATGATATCCCCTCAATGCCTTTAATAAAAAGATATTTTTTTAATGGAGTCTAAAAGTATTTGGTTTGGTTTCCTTAGTTTATTTGTAGGAAGAATGTTTTGCTGACTACATAGAAATGCTTTTTGTTTGGTTTTAATAGTGGATGTAGCCCTCAAAGATGAACTACTGATTATTTTTTCCTGCTCTAACTGTGTACAAATGTCTGCTAATGGGTTTATAGAATGCTTGGTGCTCTGCAGTCTAACTTGCAGTTTAAGGAGCAGGCTGATATGCAAGCTTGGGTGGTAAGAGCTGTACTCAAACCAAGCTGGTTTAAAAATAAAAGGTATATTTAGAACCAGGTGAACTTGCCATGTATACTCATCTACGCTGTGTGTTGTAGCCTCTTGTACAACAGGTAGTGTTTATTTTGGTATTCTGAGAATTCTTTGTCTGCCAGTCCTTGTTAAGAGTATAACTACAAACTTAGTTTAAAGATGCTTGTTAGCAAGACTTAAGTGTGGCTATGTAATTGAAATTTTCATTTAGATGTTAAAGAAGAAAAAAAAAACCCAAACCCTTGGATTATTTAAAAGATAAATCTGAATTACAAATACAATTCCACACATGTGCCCTCCAGGTTCCTGGAGCTTTAACATCCACTGGCCTGTGACTTTGGTTTCTCCTTTCTGGTATTTATTTAGGAGAGGTGAATGTTTGGTTTACTCGCTGTAGAATTTGATCTTAGAACTAAGAGTATGCATTCGTTTGTGTTTTGATACATGTAGATCTCTTATAGTTAAGTGTTGTCAGAGAACTTGAATCTTTGGAGCTAACATTTTAGCTGCCTGTTGGTAATTTTGGCTTTTGCTCTTCCTAGGTCAGCACTGCATCCCAGAACTCAATTGATACGCTTCCCACTTTAACTTAATTGTGTGGTTTTTTTAGTTTTCCTGCTTTAAAGGAACATGATAGAGGTCTCCGTGTAAGCTGCTTGTAGCAATTTAGGCAGCTTAAGTCACTTTAAGTCTGCAAAGCTGGCTGGTATCTGTTGACATATATTAGAAAATGCTTATCATAATCTCTTGTGCATACGGATCTCAAGCTACAAATACTGAGAAGAGAGAAACGTGTGCTGTGTGTGTCAGGTAGCCTGGCTGTTCATAACTTTGCAAGTGTATTTTTTTTCTTCTAAGCCTGCCTGTGGATTCTCCAAGTGCGGCTGGGGAAATGGGACAGCAATTCTTGCCAGGAAAAATGTTTTCACATTCTCCAGGCTGAAAGAAGAATTATTATTTTGCTGTCGATTGGAGTGAGGTGGCTTTTTTTTTTTTTTATTCAACTTGACTTTTTCACAGGGCTTCATGGAAAGACTGTTTCTGCTTTTTTTGTAAACTGCAGTTAATTGTGAGGTGAGCAGACACTTGTGAGTCACTTGAGGGGATTATTCTCCTGGATCCTATATTCAGAGTTGGAAGAGTACTGTGATTTCAATACTTGTTCAAGCTTAATGCTCAGTTTCATTTGGATGTGTTGCTTTCCTTTAGGTTTTCTGTAAATGATGTCAGTAGTTGGTTAACTTGCTTGGGTTTTGGGGTTTTTTTTTTGCCTATGACCTTGATCTGTTTCAGACTTTCCCTTGGGTTTCATATAAGCTCTGCTGAAAAGCAGACCCTTCTCTTCTGATCGTCATGACAAGGCTCTGTGGCCTGTTGCCACAGTGACTGGAGCTCATACCATTTTTAAGAAGTGAAGCTTTGTTGCTTAATCTTTTCTTTTTCTGTTTCCCAGTGACTAGCCTTGAACTTTGCTCGTGTGTTTGTGTCTACTCAGGATATGGTTTTGGAGGACGCTAGTGAAAAATCTCAATGGGAACAACATTCTATTTGCATCTGAAATATGCTGTGACTTTGGATGAGTACATATGAATAAGAACAACCAGCATATATTTTCCTGTACTTCATCTGAGTTATGGTTATGTTTTCAGGAATACAGATGCTTAGAAACAGTATTTTGCTTTAGAACTTCTAGGAAGTTCTACAAGATTCCTGAATGAAAAGATCACTACACTGCCAGTATCAAGCATAATCTGATATCTTCAGGACAGATTGTAAACAATAGAGTGAGACAATATGAAAATTTTCCCGCTGTGTAAATGAAAACTGTTTTAAAAAAGAGAACTGAGGGAAAAGGGAATTCTGTATGCATCAGACAGGACTTGTTTTGATCAGTGGCAAGGTTTAGGTTGCGGATTTGTGGGTTTGAGTTGTGGCTTCTCAAATGTCTTCTGCGAGTGTGTCGCAAAAGTAATTTAGCAATCTAGACTTCTGCCAGTAGAATGTCATAGTCTAAACTCCCCTGTTCTTTGCACTCCTACCACAACTGGGAAATGGGCTAGCTGAGCTGCTGTGCTCTAACACGGTGGGTTTCATGGGTCTCCGTTACCCTTGCTGAATGAATAACACAACCTAAATTCTGAGTCTAGCTGTGCTCTTCACTATGGTTTGTGCTTGAGTAAGACTTGGGGACTTACTGTTCCCAGTAAACCTGAACTCTGTGTAACTCTGTATTCTTTTAAGGTTCTGTTGTGTATCGTATTTAAAGCCCTGACTGACATCTCACTTTTGAATCTCTTGGATTTAAGACAAGGATTGAAGGCACGAGCTACCTTTTGGTTTCTGATTTGGAAACCCAGAAACGAAAGGGACTTTTGACCCAAATCAAAGGTCATTTGGAAATTTAAGTGGGATTTGGTTGTTCAAAAAGTTACCTGTGGTACTTGAAGCTCTTCAGAGAGTCTAGTTATGGGTGTAAAGGATGACTCTGCACCCGAGACACCAAGGTTGGAACACCATTGGAAGGCAGTTTTGGACGTATGGGTGAATCTGAGTTGTTTTTGTGGGTGTCTCAGATAGACTTCTGACTTCAGACCATCTCCTCGAAGCTCTCGCTATTTGCCGTGCTACGTTTGGGTGAATGACTAAAAGTTTGGCTTAGATAATTCCAGGGATACTCCAGGATACCACTGAATCCTTTTTTGTCTTCTTGCATAATACATTTTTCATGCAGAATGATCACGTTATTGTAATTCGTGGGGAAAAGGCTTGGAAGGCCACAACATTCTTTTAGCTTCTTGGTGGAGAACCAAAGGCAGGTGCATCTAGTCATTCATTTCTTTCAGAACACGCAGCGTTGAGCTTTCAGAATAGCTCTTGAGGGTGTGGTTCAACAACATTATCTTCCAAAAGCTGAGCCTTTGTTTTAAGAAATCTGGAATTACTTTACTTCATGTAAAGTGGAAATGAAAAGAAGTTTTTTTTTAGGATTTTTAGCTCTCACCGCTTGCCCGTGCCGGAAAGAAGCTGCCCTTTTCCCCTCCTGTAATCTTCTTTATGCTGGGACTTATATTGGTGTAACTCTGATCCTCTGCTGGAACTGGAGTCTTTTGAGACTGTAACACTCCTCTGTATTTTGTGCAATGGTTAGAAAAGATTAAATCCTGGGAGGTAGTAGAGGAGAACTGGGCCAAGCATGCCTCTTTTCTCAACGGAGTAGGAGGCCGCAGGGTTTCCTGGTTACATCAGCCTTCCCTTGTTCATAGCCCAGCATGGAATAGAAGCTTCTTCCTCTCCTCAGACCAGGTTCCTCACCAATCCATCTTTTGCTTCAGTGTTTGTTACTGATTACAGCCTATTAACACACCATACTTGTATTTTTTTTCTTCTCTTATTTTTTTTTTTCCTTCCCCACCTTTTAGTATTCCATCCCAGGTTTTGTTGTGTGATGTGACATGCTTTTTGGGTTCAGGTAGTTAAGTTTGGAACTGTTCATTATGGGTATCTTTCATGGCAGGCAAAAAAATGACCTTGAACGTTAAAAAAAAGCTTTAAAAAAACCCCACCTCCCATAAAACCACTCTTTGACACTTAATCTGTGTTGCTGAGTTCAGTTTTTCTGTGTTTAAATACCAGACTTGTCTGTTGTAAGTCTACACTCTTTTAGCATGGGCTTTAGAGTTGCTTTTGTTTGTAAAAATTGAGCGAATTTTCACGTGGTCCAGTTGCATTTATTCCAAATATTGCGGATTTTGGCTATATTTAGCTTCAGTTAGCTCACTAAATTCACTTAACATGTAAACTGGGGTGATCGAGCGTGAAGGAATAGAAAACCAAAAGGTAAAGAGCCTGTAAGTTGAATTTCCTGCTGAAGGCATGTAGCTGTCCTCCCTGAGTGTTACTTGCTTAAACAAGTTTGAAATTAGAAGACTGGAGTGTTCATCGCTTGGCAAAAAAAAGAAATAAATATATATATATTATGGGAGAGCACTGAGGGGGAAGCACATGTTGATGCTTGTTTAATGAGGGTGGCTTGGCCAGCTTTATTCAGATATTCTCAAGCATTCCCTTTTAACACAGTGTGAAAAACATACTTTCTAGCTGCTCGCCACGGAGCTAAACCTGACAACTGGAGGCCGAGATGAACGATTAGAATAGGGCAGGGCACTGCCTCAGCTGCTGTGCTTACAGTTTTTGCAAGCAGAAGTATCTTGTCACTGAAATAATCATACGTGACTGATCTTGCCCTGGGTCTGTTTCTGAAAAATAGAGAAGTCTATAAGTCATGTGAGGATTAATTTTTTTTTTAAGCGTGCTAGAACGCAGTATTTAGGATTAAATAGTTTTTAAGTCATAAAAGTCATAGGAATTTAATACTAAAATGCCAGCTGAGCCAAAATGGTGTTATTTCTTTTGAGTGCATTATGTTTAGAATTCAGACACAGAAAAAAAAATACATATTTTATTTCTTTTTATTCCTCAAGGAAACTTAAGTTTACAACTTAAAAGATCTTGCTGCAGCTTTTGTAGCAGCTGCTCAGCCTCCATAAATGGGGGGTTCCCGGGAGAAATACTGAACTTGTTAACATTTCTCAGCATATCTTGCAGTCATTGCAGTTTGGTGTTTTTGAGGATGGTTGTATGCTCTGAAATCCTCTGTGGGATCCCAGGAAATCTTGACCAACTTTACGTGGAGAGGAAAAACTTCAATGAAATCTCTCTAGTGTCATATTAAAGATGGAGACTGGTTTTGTCCCATCTCCTGTCAAACTGGTAATGCAAGATTCTTCCTCTTTAATTAAGTACAACTGTATTCTCCTTTTGCCATAGTGGGTATGGGTGTGGGTAGGTTTCTTCACTGACATGGACTCCAAAAATGGAGATGCCTAAAGCTACAACTACGAAGTTGTGCTACTACTTACTGTATTAGTTACTAATCAAAATAGACTAGGCTAGGGGTGCAGGAATGTGGTAATTTGTTTTGTGAAACCCTTTGAATTCACTGATTCAGAGGGGTAACTGAGAAGCAGTTGTTTTTCTGACACAACTCCCACCCCAAGTGTTGTAAACTTACTCCTGTGTTAAGGAGAATTATTCTTCTGGAACTGATAAGGATTGCTCTGTTATTGACCAGTCTCAACAGTCACAGTTCTGCACGGAGCAGCCAGGCACATCCCAAGTTGAAAAGCCTGTTTTTCAATGATGACTAAAGTTTTCTTGATAGATATTTTAGCTGATCTTGTACATTTTTCCAAGCTGAACAAGCTTAGTATGGTTTTGAATGTTCCTGTGCCGTATCTCTCCTTTCAGGGGACTTGTACATCCAAGAGCAGCTGAAGTGGAACTCTGTATAACCACCACAATGAAAAGATTCTAGCGTGTGATGGCAGAAGGTTGCAGACAAGTAGCTGCTGAGTGTCATGCAAGTCTGAAAAGTTTTTCTGTATTTCCTGTGCTTGCTGCTGGGCAGCTGTTACCTTCCAACTCTTGTCATCCTGCTTTTGGAATTCCTCGCTCAGAAGATTCACCGTGTTGCCTGAGTGGGGATAACTTTTTAGAAGCAGTTTAGAAAGCTGAGAGAAGAAAAGAGCTTGAAAGCAGTGTTTCTTCAGTGTTCATTTTGTTCTTTTCTCTGCTCGTGCTGTTAAGCTACTGGGTAGCCTTCTCCAGTTGAGTATTTGGAGAAAGTCTTTGAGGGAGGAAACTTAAATACTTTGGTGTAGTTGTTTACTGGTTCAATATGCAATCTTTGATACACACCTGTAGCTTTACAAGTAGTTCAGCTACGGTGAAAATGGGTTTTGTCCACTCTGGGTTAACTGAAAACATAACCCTGCGTGATCTACCATGCTCTGAACAAACCTCAGTTGCTGGCAATGGTTTAAGGATGATGAAAAGATTAACAAACTACTTGGAGAAGTTGTGGATTGTTAATGTCCCCAAGATCCCAAGGCTAGTTGCTGGACAGGAAGATGCTCAGCAAACTGCAAGTTGATAGACTGAAGGAGGAGTAACTGGATGAGATTTTCTGCCTTATTTAATTCAATAACAACTTCGTGTTTTCTTTCCTTAATTTCCCAGGCCTACAAAGATGCTGTAGAATGCAGCTGTGGTTTAGTTTTGACTTCCAGCACATTAGCAGCAAGCAGTGCTGTAGATCTCATTTGTTGCAGAGATGATTACTGCATTTACAGTGTTCTCTGTAGGTCTGATTAACGGGGGCAGCTTGGAAGATGCTCAGAGATTGGCATGTGTACCTTGCAGTGCCAAGAATGCTGTAGAATCAGGGACTGTTGGCTCTCCAGGGATGCACAGAGAGATTTTTTTTTGCACAAAGCTTTGCCCTTAGCCTTGCATACATAAGAGCACTGTTGTGCAGGGGTTAGAGAAAGCTAAATGCGAGAGTGGAGGCGGTAATGATTTTGCTGGTCTGGGTGGTTTATACAGGCTGTAGTTAATGATTTCAGTGTAGGTGGCTCCTGTTTGCTTGTCTTTGACCTGTGCTTTGCTGTGTACTTACAGGCTCGTTTTCCAAACTGTCCTGCAGCGTGTATGAAATTTAAGCATTGATTAATACGGTGAAAAGAAAACCTCTGATCCTTCAAGGAGTGAGAAGCTGGATCCAGCTGTTGTTTGGGTTCTGCTGCTTGTATCCTCCACACCCCAAACAGGGGACATCTTTCAGAATTGTGTTAGATCAGGGAAGGGGAGCTACAGGAGTGGGAACATGGAACTGATGTGTTCCTACCTCCCTTTTCCTGTTAGTTCTGCATTCCTCTGGCAAAGCTGCCAGATACCACCCTTCTTCATTTATGTTTTCTTGCACTTCAACACGCAGCGCTTCCTGAAAGCTGCTAGCGATGAAGGCCAGAGTGAGTGCTTTGTAGTTCAGGCTCAGTGAACACTCTGCATAAATTTAAGCAACTCACTCAGGATGGTAACTGGAGACCTATTTATTACTGCGGAGACTTGGGTTTTTTTCCTATAAGCTTTTCCATTCTGCTCTTGGACATATGTTTGGTGTACCTGCTGGCTGTGAGTTCAGGGTTCTTTTGCTCATTTCTTGTCAAATGCTGGGCAGTTGGTTCTGTTTTCAGCTCCAAAGTGGGCTGGAAAGAGTGAGTTTCATTCCAGGGCAATAACATTATGTAACTGCGAACACTTTAAACCTTAATTGCCTATTTAGGCTTGAGCAGTGTTAATGACAAAGCCTAGATAGGTCAACCCAAGAAGTAAGCCTCAAGAATACTGTACTAAAAGAAAGGGCTGGAATGATAAAGTTACTGAGGTTTGGTGTTAGTCACTGACTGTCACTTGAGTGTTTTCATGGAGTGTTACAGATTTTGCTAGAGGAGAAAAAAAAAGTATGTTTTTTGAGTTAAGGAAAATTCAAACTTCTGAGAGAAGTTGGTTTCCAGCCCAAAGTTGGTATTAAATGTTTTAAAATATCTTAATACCACCACTTGGAGTGTGAGAGGTTTTTTTAATAGTACAGACATACATCCCTGTATTTTGGTAGTGGTCTTTTGAGTTCTGAAACATCTTATGCCTAAGGAGAAATAGAAAAGGAGGTTGGTACATGAATTACATTATAAGCTGTAATCTCACTCTGGTGAGTAGTTGGCTCCTGCTGGAAAACCAGCTACTTGAAGCATGAAAAAATCTTAGTGCTCTGATAAATGTGTTTCATACAACTGATGATCTTCATCCTTGAAATAAGTTTTATGTTTCCAGGTTAGAAAATCCAGGCTGCTTGATACTTACTAGAAATTAATTTCACTAGGTGAAAAGCAAAATATTTTTCTTTACACACTCTAGGCTCCTTTTCTCTTTCCCACTACCACATGCCAGAGATGGAGAAAGGTTGAAAGCAAGCTGATATATTACATGGAACAGGCAAAGCACAGCTTGTGTTGGTTGGTGTTTCTCTTGGATTTGTTGTTGTTAAAGTGTGTGTAACTGTGTCTTCTTGGAAAGCTGGATCGGATGATTAAAACATGTCAGTTCCTTTCAGGTTTAACTCTAAATACTGTTGAATTCTTGTATAAATCTGACTGTTGGCTTCAAAAAACCCAACCCTGAACTGGTGTGACTTAATAGGTAGAAAAACATGCTTGCTAAGAACTTCCAAATATACTGGAGATACTGGTCAAAATAAAAATCCCTTGGGTTTAAAATGAGTGGCTATGAGATACCCTGGTAAGCTCAGATGTTCAGATTTTCTTTGATTGTTTGGTTTAAGACTGTATATTTATCATATTCATGCATCATTTGGAATAACTGTGGTTTATATGTAGTGTAAATAACACGATGGAAACTTCCCTTGGATTCTCTTGGTTTCTCCTCCCCGATGGCTGCACTTTCCCCAGTTCTCCTCGTGCTTCCTTCAGCTTCTCAGATTGTCAAGTGAGTTGTTTGGTAGGCAGGCTGCAGAACAGAATGTTAACAGCAAAATAAATTATTACTTGGAAATGAAACAAATTCCACTTACGTTTCTGACAGAGATTTTCCTAAGATGCAACACTTGCATCTTCATCCTTGCATTACCAGAAGCTACCACTTTAATAGTATTTAACAACATTTTCTCTGCTGAACTAAAAATGTTTCCCTTTTTAATATTTTTTCATTCTTAAATAAGCTTTCTGGTCATGTTGTTGCCTGTGCTCCATGAATCCTTATTCACTCGAGTGGTGTTGCATTTTATTGTGGAATAAATTCTTTTTGCTTGAGCAAATTCCAAGCCAATTTATGGTTCTTTATCTGTAGAGCCATCCCTAAGACACAGTTTAAGTTAATAGACTTTCAGGGATTACTTCTGTTTCTTTCACATTTTTGCCTAAGTTAAATACTCTCTCTCCTGTCATGTAGCATTTATTGGTTTGTGATGTGTTCATCTGTGGAACTTGATAAAATTACACTTGTAAGAAACGTGGAGAACCTGAAAGCTCCAATATTCCCAGACCAAGATCTCACAGGTAACCAAGTGGCTGTCAACTCAGACATCAGAAAGGTGTGGACTTGTCAGCTAGACACCAGCTGATCCAACTTTTGTTGTGGCATCTAAAACACCAACGGTTGATGGTCAGTTCTGAAGGTTGATACAGAAGAAACTCTTTTGCTTTAAAAAAAATCATGGAATTTGTGGACTAAAAAAAACCCCAAAAGGTGTATTACTGAGCAGCACCAAACTTGCTCAGTTTAGCTTTTTGTTGAGAGTATTTTATTCTGGCAGCCAGAGTGTCATATTTGGAATGATGCAGTTGGCTCAGAAAGTTCTTTTCTTCAGTAAGCATTTCAGTTTAGTAGAGTATGGGTGTGTGTCACTATGTTCTAATCAACAGGGAATATTTACCTTGTATATTCAGCACTCTCTGATTCATTTAAATGCTTTAATGTGCTTGTTCTGAGTCCCCTTCTTGTCAGTCCTCAGAGCTGGGTATTATTTCGATGGCAACCAGAAGCAGAGCAGAACTTGGTTCTGATGTTCTCAATCTTCTTAATTACAGAAGAATAATACAGCTTTGTGGATAAGCAGAAAAGTTTCTCAGGGTTTTTCTTTTTCCTGTAATTCTTTCTGTACTTTCGTCTGATGCCAAGGAATAAATTGAGACAACTCAAACTTTGTTGAGATGATAAAGTTACACAGAGTTTCTGTCCTTCTGAACTGCTTGAGGAAGTCACAAATTGCCTGCTGTTGAAACTGAGTATTAAAAGTAGAAAAGCCATATCTTTTGGCAGTGTCAGCTGTAACTAAGGACATGCAAGTGCTCTTTATTAGGCAGTTTATAGGACTCAAAGCAACTGTATTTTTGTCAAAACAGCCAGCAATGGAGGCATTCTGCAATGCCAGAAATACATGTCTTGTCTGTTTATGCAGCAGCAATATAAATTCCTGCCTGTGTTGTTCTTTGTGGGTCATCTGACAGGGTGATGGTTCGTGTCATAATGATGATATAGTTCTGCTAGAATTTATATCTGCACAGAAATGTGCAATGGGATAGAACTGGATGTGCTATAATCATCTGTGGAGTGAATAGACTTGATGCAAACGTACAGCTGTTTGTCAGAAGACGAAGCTCATATAAGTCTTATTAATATACATTTTCTTATCTATGTGGTGATTTTAAGTTGAGAAAGGATGATGAAACAGTGTCTGTCTTGAATACTTTCCTTAACCTGCTCTCAAGGCTTGAGGTAGAGAAAAATAAAGACTATTTCGTGTCATTCTAATGTCCTTTGGAGAATTGTGTAATGTACTTGTACATTCTGATGTTGGCATTTGGAGGGGTTTTCAAATTACTTTGAAAAGGGCAAAACCACCAAGAAACTTAAGTTCCTATCAAGCTCTTTCATGAATACTTTTCTAGTACTCACAGTAGTTTCAGTAGTATTTAATTATCAAATCCATCAAGATAAGTAGGAAAGAACTACCAATTTGGAACCACTTTGTTTTACCTGATTGATGTCTGCCATGAATTGTTTGGGACTCTTGGAAGCTCCCACAGGTGAGATGCTGGAGGCACAGGAAAAGTTTGGACATGAAGGAGCATTCTGCAGGGGAAGCTCAGAGTAGAGTCATTCTTTTCCATCAGCTTCTGTGAAGCTGAAGTAGTTTGGTTTTTTTTACCTTTCTTCATTTACCTTGCACTTGGGAACCTTTTGTAGCTTGTTTTGTGCATTTAAATGTTCTAGTAGCTGTATTGACAGACCAGGTTGCTTTAAATAAGTGTAGGTCCAGCAATTTTTACTTTAAAATTATAGTACTTTTTTTTTTGAAGGATGCATATGAAATACTGCAGTGAAATCTGTGGGCACAACTGTTATGTATGTTCAAGGAATCAAATAATTTTTGTTAGCAATTGAAAAAATGAATTTTTGGGGGGGTTGTTTGTTTTTTTGTTTGGTTTTTTGCAGTCACCTGGAGGACAATGCTGAATCTTTTTTCCAATGAGTATGTTTTTTGTTTAGGAAGAGGAATTATGGAGATGAAGCCTGTGTCTTTGATGGTGGTGCTACTGTCTTCTTCATAACAACTTTTAAAAGCCTGATACATCAGTAATTCCAAAGCAGTTCACTGTAGGCAAGTGTTGCACAATGGTATTTTTTTGTCTTCTCAGTCACGTGTTTGGAATAAAGTTTACCAAATTAATGCTGGAATTGGCAGACGTTGTCTTTTGACTGTGCTTACTTTAGCTTTACTTAGCTGCATATTAGAATTTGCAGGTGTGCTGGTATAATTGGTTGGTGTGTCCCTTTTGTTTTTAAGCCTGTGTTTTCTGTCACTTAGAATTTGATTGCAAACCAGCTCCATCTTAAGCTTTTGCTTGCTGGGCAGCTCCTGTCCGGTACATTTTACAGAGTTTGGAAGATTGGAAGCAGCAGCATTTGTGCACAGAGTGTGTTTCCACACTATTAAGTTCTTTGTTCACCATTTGTCTTGTTCATCTTGTCTCGATCATTGCCAGTTCAGCTGTTCTAATCTACTGTTTGTTAGACATGACTCTGGTTTATTCGTTTTCCTTTAGACAATACCGAAGACTAATTTATTTACTGGAGTTTTTAATGGGTTTTTTTCTTATACAAGTGCTTCTGAAGTGTTCACAGGCTGTTGGAATGACTGATAGGTATTTATTTTCACATCCTAAGCTGCAGTGATGACATGAGTTTGGTCTTTTCCTCACGTTTCCTACCAAGCTCTCTTCTAAAGGTTGGATTTGTTCACATTTATGCTTACCATTAATAGAAATTTCTAATGTGGTTCAGATGACAACCTCAATTTTGCCAGAGTAAGTAGATGGATAAGGTGATGCTCAGTATTTGCTTACGAATGGGATGTATAGTTATATCTTCTATTGTGTCCAGGGTATGCTCACTGAGTTGGTAGAACACTTCAATGTCTTTGATGTTGACTGTTTTTATTGAGGCTGTTGATAGTGGAAATGGTTTAGGACATCATGGCTCTTTTTCAGCTATTCAATACAATTGTATCTTCCTGACAGAAACTCCAAAGTGTAGAAATATGTTCTTTAATCTTGACTAGTCTCTATGTTCACAGTAGTAATAAACATGCAGTAACTGATGTGAGCTAGCTTAATTCCTGTTCCCTGATGACTTCCCTGTGTGTACTGTTTCACTTGGGTTGAGTTTTGTTTGGTGAAAGCTTTATTGAATTTGAAGGGAGAGCATTTTGAGGGCGTTGAGCCCAAGGGCTCAGCTTTTAGAAAATTCTGATTCTAATCCTCCAAGATTTCCAGCAGGATTGTAGGGAAAAGGCTGTTACAGTTCCCTTTTGTGAGATCTGAAATTAGGTACAGGAATTTCATTTTTATGTAGCTTAAGAAGACAAATACAGGTAAAGGTCTGAGTCCTCCAGTGATGGAGCTTCAAGAATGCTCTATTCTGAGAAGGAAATAATGTGTGTATTCTGGTGGGTGCCAGGGTTATGCATTGTCTCTCAACTAAATACTGACTTGAAAATTCTCATCCTTTGCCTTTTTCTGTATTTTACTGTTCTTAGTGCTTTGTTTTCTTTTCACATCTCCCTCAGCAGTCATTTACTCCAAATAGTTGTTTGGGTTTTTTGGGGTTTTTTTTGCTTATTAGGAAAACCTCAGCTCAGATAATTGCCTTGAGAGACAAAAGACTTTTCAAAAGTACTAGTCAAACATCTTTTATCTTGGTGGTGTAGTGGTTTTAAGTGTTTGAGCTTAAGCCTCCTTAGGGTGACTATACAACTGTATGGCTTTAGACATCTGAAATGAGTAACTCAAGCAATCGTGTCAAGTGTTCAGATGAATCCACTCTCACTATATCCTGGTATTTGATGTGCTCATATTTCTGTCTGCTTTATTTCAGGAATTCGCAGCACTTACAAAAGAGCTGAACGTGTGCAGGGAGCAGCTGCTTGAAAGGGAAGAAGAAATCGCTGAACTGAAAGCAGAAAGAAATAATACAAGGGTTAGTTCCTTGTCTTCTCCAAGATCACCCTTGTTAGTGGTTTTCTCCATGTAGTTGGATGTTTTGAATGTTGAATTAGAACAGCTAAAAGTCCTTCTTCCCTGATACTGCTGGGGCGATTCGTGTGCAAGTGCAAACGTTTGTTGATGGAAAAAGTTTGGAAGCTTGTGCACAGCTCCAAATACTGCTGTGCAGAATCAGGAAAAGCTTGTAAGACTGCTCTGCTGTCTGTCATCCAGCTCTCTGGCTGTTAACGTTTTGTAATCGTACAACACCCGAGATCAGAGGAGTGGAGTGGACGAGCTGCGGTAATGTGTTCCAGCAGCTTACACTACTGCCAGCAGAACAGTCGCTGCGATTTAGGGCATTCTCTCTGTGTATCCTTTTGAGAAGCATGCAGTTCCCCAGGCAGTTCCCCGGATGGGTGGCCAAACTGAGAAGACCTGGTTAAACAGAAACCTCATTGAAAAACTAGACTGAAAGAGAGGTAGGCAATGTGTGAGCTCTGATGTAGCTTCTAACGCGGGTGAAAAACAGGTCCTTATGCTTGATGCAGTACTTCTTGGCTCTCAGATTTGAGGTTTAGAACTGAAAACTTGAGGGTTTAGGAGGTAAAGTTTTCTGCAGCTGTGCAGAAGAGGAATAAACGTTGTTCCTTTTTTGTTTTAGCTATTACTGGAACATTTGGAGTGTCTTGTCTCCAGGCATGAGCGATCTCTCAGGATGACCGTTGTAAAGAGACAAGCTCAGTCTCCAGCAGGAGTTTCTAGTGAAGTAGAAGTTCTCAAAGCACTAAAATCTTTATTTGAGCACCATAAAGCCCTTGATGAAAAGGTAATGAAATGTGGTAGCTAACATCTTCTCATCCTGTCCCTTCTTTTTTTGTGGACCATGCAAAGTTGTCTGTACTGAAGTTCTAGAAGTCTCTGGACTTGTCTCTGTGTTAAGGTAGTGGCTTTGTTGTCACTGCATCAGTAACTGCTCTGCTGAATTAATATGTTGCACTAAAGCAAGGTGCTGTAACTTATTGTACATTCTGTGCTAATGTAAACTAAGCATGGTTCAGGGGCAGTATATTTATTGTAGGAATGCAAACGTTCAGTTACCTGTAAAATACAGAATCACTCTGGTTAGAAGAGACCTTTAAAATCATCAGGATTTAGCCTTTTGATTGTGTAATACAATAAACGGACCGGAGAGAACAGGAGGAGAGGAATCTGCTTATGCTGTGATAGAAAATAAAGCTGAATGAAAGGAACTCTGCCCTTTACTTGTGCCTGATGTTGGCAGCAGGGTATGCAAATGGTGAAGTTAACTGAATTTTGCTGCCAACTCAGTTTGCCTGACTTCTGACCCTTGTCTTTAAAGTCTGGCAAATTATTTTAAGGAGAATTCTGTCTCCTATGTTGTAAATAAGGAAAAACATACACTGTGCCTTACAAAAGGGCAGGCAAATTCTGGATGTGTTGAATTCTTGACTAAATGTACAGGTTGTGCTGAGATATTTGCTTATGACAAAAGAGAAAAAGCTAGATTTTAAGGTATACATTGTTTCTCTCGGAGGTTTTCCATAGCATATGTTGGACTTAGTACTGACTCAGGATTAAGAGGTCTCTAAGTGTAATGGAAATAGTGTCATTTATTATCTGAAAGGGCTTGGCAGCCTGGCAATAAGGGAAATTGATTTCTTTCTGATTTGAATGATTTCAGACTATTTGAAATTGCTCTTTCAGGTAAGGGAGAGGTTACGAGTAGCACTTGAAAGATGTAGCTTATTGGAAGAAGAACTAGGTACTACACATAAAGAGGTAGGTTTCTTTTTTAAAGGAAATCTTCTTGTGTGCATTGGGGTTGTTTTAGTCAAAATTTGTACACAGTGATATATTCAGCTATTAAGGTTCACTTTCACTTCTTGGTTTGGTTTCTTTTTCTTTTTTTTTTTTGACCTACTAGGCTAACTGTGTGTTTTAACTTAATCCCTTGGAAAAAGCAGGAAAGGAATAAAAAAAACCACAAACCCAAATGTACACCCCCATTTCCACCCTCACCCCCTTCCCACCCCCCAAACAAAACAGCAACAACAAATTCCAACAAAAAGAGCCTCTGTGGCTTTAAAGTAAGAATTTTGGGGTTTCAGTGGCATAAGTTTTTGAGTCCCTGTGCCATATTTTATTAAATACATACCTTGCAGTAGAATCAGTAATTGTTGTTTTGCTCCTTTGCTTTTGCATCTGTTTTCAATGTTATTAGCAAGAAAGGAATTGACTTGAAACATATGTATGTAAACTTTTCTTTTCTTTTAGTTAATGATTCTGAAAGAGCAAAATAATCAGAAGAAAACACTTCCAGATGGGATGCTGGATATAAATCATGAACAAGAAAATACACCAACTACAAATGGAAAGGTGCAGCTCTTTACTGTTGTAGCTGATGTCTGATTTTTAATCATTAACTATAATATCTTAATTATAATAAAAGGTTTTGGGTGATGACTCTATTAAAAAGTGTCAGTTATTACCATTGGAGTTTTTGCAGTCTATCCAATAATCATTTTATCTCGGGGGAGGGGTGTTTACAGGTAAGTAACAGTTTGTTTTTCACATTGATGTATATTTTTTTTTTCCTCTCCTGTTTAATAGCGATCCTCTGATGGTTCTTTATGCCACGATGAAAACCTTACTAAAGTGATTGAACTCCAAGACATCATAGATAAGCAAAACAAAGAGCAGACACAGATGAAAGAACGTCTTACTGCTTTGTCTAGCAGAGTAACAGAGCTGGAAGAAGATCTTGACACAGCTAGAAAAGACTTGATAAAATCTGAAGAAATGAATACCAAGTTACAGAGAGATGTACGAGAGGTGAGGAATAAACTGCCAGAATTTGGGTAGTGGCAAATGCAGCTGCTTTATAAAAAATGCACTGGTGCTCACTTATGCCTTTGTACTTTGGAATTTCTTTGGTTTGATGGGGGAGAAGAAAATTGTTTGGGGCACAGTGGTGCTGTTTTTTTGTTTAAAGGACCAGTCGCTTAAGAAAATTTGTCTTCAAAATAAATCTATAACTAACTAGATAGTTCACAAATACATTAAATTAGAGATTGAGCATCATGAACTTGTAACACGTTCTCCAGAAGATGCTTGATCTTGTCATAAATGCTTGTTCATGAAGTTTAAATCTTTTGTTTGTAAAGATATATGTGGTTGAGGAGTCACTCCGATTTCAGTGGTGTGATTGACAGCTCCTGTTTCTGATCAGTCACTAACCTCCAAGGTCCTGTGTATTGCCATGTACTGTATCCTTATTAAATAGAAAGGGAGCTTAATTAAATCTGAGAACACTCTTGACAGTCCCCAGGAAGGAAGGATTTGCTGTGTTTGTGCATTCGTGTTTCATTTTTTACAGTAAGAAATAGAATATCTCTGATTTTTATATAATTATTATTACTGGTTTGTGAGATTTCCCCCTGAGTCTGATTGCTAAATAATTATCCCTTATATTCTATATTCTGTCTTGTGTCTTGCATAGACCATGGCCCAAAAGGAAGACATGGAAGAGAGAATTACAACTCTTGAGAAACGCTACCTCGCTGCACAACGTGAAGCTACATCTGTGCATGACCTCAATGATAAACTTGAAAATGAAATTGCCACTAAAGACTCCATGCATCGACAGGTTGTAATTTGAAATAAGATAAAGTACATTTTGCTAAGCCCAAAAACTAATGGAAAGAATTCATGTTCATGCTGCACTAAAGCACTTGGCTATTAGGCAGATAAATATTATCTGCTACGTGCTTTTGTTAGGGATTTGTTTTCCAGTGACTGGAGGAGTGCATTGTACGGAGTTACACCTTGGAAATGAAGATGAGACAGTTTACAGGAGGGGAAATAGTTGTGAGCATTTTAGTGAAGTTGATTGTGGTGCAGCAGGCCTGTTGTCCCTATAAATTGTGGATTTTTTCCTTTTGCTATATGTGTATCCAAGAATCATGAGCTCCATGTGTGAGAATTACGCTAAGCCAAAACAACTTTAAAACCTGTGTAGAGTTTTTTTTAATAGCCTCTAGTAGAAAATTCATTACAGTTTAAACATTTGCTGATCATAATCCTGTGTAGAGTGAAGATAAGAATAGGCAGTTGCAAGAACGACTGGAACTAGCTGAGCAAAAACTGCAGCAGACTTTGAGAAAAGCTGAAACTTTGCCAGAGGTGGAAGCTGAGCTGGCACAGAGAGTTGCAGCACTTTCAAAGGTGGGTCAATTGGGCAGTGTCCTCAAAACTCTCTTCTCTGCTGTCCTGCTGTAAGAAATCTGTTCTTAAAATGTTGGGTTTGTTACATTGTGTGTTCTGTTTTTCTCCCAAGTAGTTCAGAAAGTGTTTCTCCGTGTTCTCTGCCTTTTCTGTTCATCACTATGAACACTCTAATTTACTCTTTATTTTTTTATTTTAAATTTCTGCTCTTTGAAACTTGAGCAGGTTTTCTGTAACTGTTACATTAGGAAAGTGTTTCTCTGAATTATTACTTTGTTGCTTTTTATTGGAATTCATTCAATAATAGGCTTCTAAACCAAGAACTATTTCTGAAGGGGAACCCCGAATTTCTTCCACTGTTAACCAAGTGAGGAATGTGGGGAGAGAAGTAATAGCATATTAAGAGTTTTAGAAGGCTGCAAATGGAATAATGAAGTCTGAGGAATTATATTTAGTAACGACAAATGAGCCTTTTCAAGTGTGTGTGCATTTTCTTTTAAAGTCTTAGTTTCATTTCTTTCCTCTTTCCTGTCCATAACTGGCTCTGTAGTCTGACCTTTTGTCTCCTGGGAGCTCTGCTGCTAAAGATGCTAAAGTATTGGAACTTACCACCAAACTTAGGAAGGTAGAATTTGTATCTTAGTCTTGTTTCTGCTTGCTGCTTTCTGCTTTGTCATGATTACTAACAAAGGGTCATGTTGTCCAGGCTAGTGAGGAAAAGCTGAAAATGCATTTAGTTCTTACTTATTTTTGTTTTTTCATTTCTTGGGGTTATGAATGAACTTCTGCTGTTGCAAGCTCATTTGCAAATAGTAGTTGATTCATGATACTTAGGGGTGAGAGGCTTCATCATTTTGTTACTTACCATATGAACTCTTGCTAGGTTCTTTTGGTGACAGAAAGGGATCTGTTCTGCATTTTTTGCATTACCATAAATGGCAG
Organism: Actenoides lindsayi; assembly: GCA_025331215.1. NCBI lineage: Eukaryota > Metazoa > Chordata > Aves > Coraciiformes > Alcedinidae > Actenoides > Actenoides lindsayi. The sequence goes on along the minus strand of WTSP01027797.1, from coordinate 28,316 downwards.
TTGTGCAAAGCATGTTAGATATATTACTGTGCTTCAGTGTTTCTATGCTTTTGAACCCCTTTTTTTTTTTTTTAAATGAAATTCTAATTTTGTTTTCAAATTGACAGGCTGAGGAGAGACATGGCAATATAGAGGAACGACTGAGACAGATGGAAGCCCAGCTAGAAGAAAAGAATCAAGAACTGCAAAGGGTACCGTACATTTTTCTGGCAGAGATACAAAACTGGAAAAAAAAAAAGACTTTAATCCCCTTTATGACTGTGTAGCATTCAGCAAAGCTGGTTTTATTTCTCATCTCTAAAATCAGAGTTTAGGCTTGCTGATAGATCAAGAAATCTGAGCCACTGTGCTATGGCTAACCTTAAGTCTCTAGAAGCTGAAAGTCTGCAATGAAAGTTTGAAAACGTTTGGAAATACCTAATTGCTTGTCATACCTTCTGATGAGCAGGCAGATCAAAAACTTGCTGAATTAAATGACTGGAAAAAATGGTTCCTAGGCTATAAATAATAGAACTGGTTCTGAAATCTGTCTTTGTCTTGAAGTGTAAGCTCGCATTTTCAAGCTTCTGATATTGGAGCAGTTATTAAAGTCTTAAGTGTAGAGAGTCAGTATTCCTTTGGAAAAATACTTCTATTAAAAAAAATTAATTTGGATTAAAGCTCACTCTTTTTACAACCCGGAAATTGTTACAGACATTGTAAAGGTTATTTCAGTAGCTTTTATGTATCTTAGGCTAGACAGAGAGAGAAGATGAATGAAGAGCATAATAAACGTTTGTCAGAAACTGTTGACAAGCTTCTGTCTGAATCTAATGAAAGGCTCCAGCTTCATCTCAAGGAAAGGATGGCTGCCTTGGAAGATAAGGTAACAAGTCACATTCCAGCATATACATCAATTAGATGTTCAACATTTTGTAGTGATTTGTGTATTTTACAGTGTGTCTGTAACTGTAGCAAATAGTCCTTATTAAAAAGTAGTTTCTTCTGTTAAGGCTGTTGTCTAGTGTGGAGTTTGAAAATACGTTCTTAAAATTCATTTTTCTTTGAGATTGTCCCTGGGCATTGCACTATAGCGTTGAGAAGGCATCTTTTAAGAAGTTTTATCCTTTCCTAGTTGACTGGTGAACTGCATAAATAGGCTTCTCCAGTGTAATACAGGAAATCTAAAGAATCTCACACCTCACTAATGCCTTAGTAACTACTCAGTGAATTACTTCAAATTATTTTAGCTGCCTAATTAGCAAACAATTTTAAAAGGCTGGTATTGGTGTTAACTTTTTATGGAACTTGTCCTATTACTAAATCTATTATTTAGAGGGCTGTACACATCACAGGGTAAACCTTCCACTATAATCAAAGTGAAATGATGTAAGCAGTAAAGTCTCTGCAATTCCAGATGCATCTGTATAGCCCGGATTGAATTATTTTGATACTCGTTATGGGTTAAGAGTTGAAAGCTTTTATAAATAACAACTTGTGATGCATTTTATTTTAGAATTCACTACTTCGAGAAATTGAAAATGCAAAAAAACAAATAGAGGAACTTCAGCATGAAAAGGTATAATATGCTTTTCTGAAATATTATTGGAAATATAATAGGAAAATAATTGCTGCATTGCTACGTAGCAGCACCAGATTCAAATTCCCCCTTAAAACTTAACTTTACCTGGTCTGTTTAAAAGCAGGGAGCTGTTATTGCTCATGTTATGGTATTGTGTGCCTTAGTTCTATGATGATTAAGAATTGGGGGGCAGGGAGAGAAATATTTATTAGGCATGGCTGCTTCTTTGCAATAGCAGCTCTCTGATGTTCTTCTTGTCCTGGAACTGACAAGTTCCCTCCTGGAATAACAGTGGTGAGGCCTTTCATTTCTTTGCATCCTCAAGCAGAGGCAATTGATTTTGTGGTCACACTGTTAGTAAATAATATTTGTTACTGCTTAATAAATCCCAGGTGTACTGCAGCTCCCCAAATCCTTCTAGTAAGTAGCTAGGTCAGGCTGAAGAGCCTGTGCTTCTGTATTAAAATGAAGAATGCATTCAGAATATTTTGCAGAATGTGCGTTGAATTTTTGTATGTGGAGGCCAGCAGTTTTCACACAGGGCACAGATGTTCACCATCAGCCACTTTTTAATAGTCTTTTGTCATTTTCTCATTCATTGGATTTCTTTGTTGATAAATTCTGAGTTTCTAGAGCATGTAAAAATGTCCAAGTTAAAAGTGAGTGCATTTAGAACCTTTCGTGCAAGCACAAAGCTTGAAAAATCTTTGTATCTGTTATTAAATATTGTAATTTAATTATAGTAAAGGTAGTAATATGTATTTAGTAGCTGTTTTTAAAATATAAAGTCATTAGAGTCACAGTGTAGAGAGGCAACATTATCATATTTGGATGCCCTTTTGTGATGGTGCTGTATTGTGCATAGCAAAAATTGTTTTTACATTTTATGTTATTGTGGTTTAAAATGTGTTATTTCTGAGGTTCATAGAAATGATATCAAGGGTCAAATTTTTAGTTTATAAATCAGTATTTGACACTGATCTTTTAAAAAGCATATTGTTCTCTATTTTATCAATTTCTACAGGATCAACTTGTATTGAATGTTGAAGCATTAAGAGCTGAAAATGACCAAGTGAGACTGAGAACCACATCACTTCATCATAGGTACCAACACTTAATTGTAGCTCAGGGTTTTTGTAATGTCTTTAAAGCCACTTTGCTAAACATAATTTTGTCTCTTATTACTGAAAATACTTTAGTCATAGCTATAAAATATAATCTTTGTAAAGTATATAAAGCAGTTCTTACACCGCTTAGAAAAAACCTGGCACTGGTGGGTCAAGAGGAATTCTTTGGGGTTTGTTTTTGGTTTGTTTCCCTCTTCCCCTTGCTTTTGTAAGAATAAAATATTTCCTCGTGTTCTAGCCGACCAGATTTCAGATACCCTGTGACATCCTCCTCTGTGGCTGACAGTCATACAGACTCCTACGGCACCTCATCGGTGCTGAGGCGTCCTCAGAAAGGACGTTTGGCAGCTCTCAGAGATGAACCTTCAAAGGTAATCGAACTCTAAAATCAGAAATAAAACTTGGGTAACAAAATAGGTTAGATGAGGCTGATCTGTGACAAGGAGTTTTTAGGATAGGAGTACACAGCAGTGGACTGCTAGATTTTACATACCCTGTTTTACTAATGCACAGCTACTGTTAATTGTTAACAAATAATTAGAAAATTATGATTTTTGAAGTCAAATTTGTTTGTCTGTAAAGTAGCATTTGAAACAGCCCTACTTTTGTGTCTATACACTAGTCTAACTTGTTACTCTTCTGTAAGCCATTTCAATTCCCTTTGAAGACGTGTAAGTTCTCATTACATAAAGCTGCTTCCAAAATTTTTATTGGTTTTGGTAGAAAAATTCTACTGTAGTTTGTGGTGTATATGGCCAACATGTGACCTTTTAATTCATTCAAAGGAACTGTCCATTTTTCTGTTTGACTGAACTGTGAGATGCAAAGTTTTCTACATTATAGCTTTTGTCTTTTACATTTCTCTAAACATTGCTGTCTTGATGGATGCATTCAGCATGTAAGTGGACTTTTAAAAAATTATTTTAAACTCCTTGAAAACCCATAGAAATGACACATTTTTTTCCCCTTTGAGTTGGATTTACTTATTTATTAATTCTCTTAGGTTCAAACTCTGAATGAGCAGGACTGGGAGCGAGCCCAGCAAGCGAGTGTCTTGGCAAACGTGGCACAAGCATTTGAAAGTGATGTTGATGTGTCTGATGTTGAGGATGACAGGGAGACTATATTCAGCTCAGTTGATCTGCTGTCACCGAGTGGTCAGGCTGATGCTCAGACTTTGGCCATGATGCTTCAGGAACAGTTGGATGCAATCAACAAAGAGATTAGGTATGGTCTGTCTTCTGTTACGGCTCTGATAAAAATGAGTTTCGGTGATGCTAGAAATCTTTTTTTTGTGTGGCTACTCAGAAAAAGGTGTTTGCCCATTCAGTTCCTTGGGGAGGTTGACAGAAGTAACTAGTTTGCTTGTGCTTATGTGCTTTTTTTCATGTTCTTTGTCTTCAGTCCAATTATGGAAGGGATTGTGTGTTACTAGTTTGACAGAAACCCCTGCAGAGTGGCAATAGCAGTAGTGTTTACCACTTTTTTTCAGGTTGGATTAAAAGATTTCTTAGTGTGTCTGTTTTGTTCACGTACTGCTTCTTCCTACTGCCTGAGTCATCCATTCTCTCTGTGTGGTGCTTGTTCGAATGTCACGTTCCTCTGAAACTTTTTCTTTTAGACTCATACAAGAAGAAAAGGAAAACACAGAGCAGCGTGCAGAGGAGATTGAAAGCAGAGTGGGTAGTGGAAGTTTGGATGCTCATGGAAGATTCCGGTCCATGAGCTCCATTCCTCCTCTCTATGCAAGTGGGTCCCTTGCTGGTTCTTCCCCACCTGGCAGTGGCCGCTCCACCCCAAGGCGGATTCCACACAGTCCAGCTCGGGAAGTGGACAGACTGGGTATCATGACACTGGTAAGTAGCCATGAACTTGAATTTTTTTTTTTTTTGGAAGACTGTTCCTTTTCTCTAGGAAATGGGTTGTTGGATTTCTCCTTCTCCTTACTCAGATATATTTTTCCTTTCTCTAGGTTTTTCTACCACTTCCTTTCAACTTCTATAAAAAGTGTAAGATGCAGTCATAATGAGTAGGGAAAATGTTCAGAACTCAAGTCTGTTATTTGGTCAACATCTCATACATAAATATTCCTTCTGTTGTTACAGTCTTCTGACACTTCTTAGAAGAAATAATGGTTTCTTTTCAACCCCTAGTACAGCAACGAGTTTCTCCCTCTGCTTTAAACTTCATTTTTAGCAGTCCACTATTCCACTAAATATTCAGCTAAAAAGTGATTTGCATGTCTTGAATTGATTTAGAAGGTTATCAGCTGTTTTCATGCTAACGAGTCCTAATGTCTTGTTTTAGCCTATTGAGACTGGTAGGTAGAAGAAGCATTTGTTAGACCTCATAGCTGATGAAGTAGTAACTTGTGCTTAGCAGTTCATCAAGGGGGGAGCAGAAACAGATCCATTCTTCTGACATTCATGTGACTGCTTAGAAAAATTCATCCTTCTAGGAGCTGCTTTATGCATGTAAACCTATTTGTAAAAACAAGATACAAATTCTCCACTTCCTTATTTTTACATAAATGTTAAGCAAACCAAACCATTTCTCATATCAGGACTACCTTTCCCTGAGGAGCATCTTGGATGCAAGGATTAATTTGCCAGCACTCTCCAGGAAAAGCTCCTTGTCTAATTTAGTTCTATATACATTACTTTGTCTCCAGATTTGCATATGCATTGGAAACTGTATTTACTAGTTGTACACACACCATACTTACTATCCCTTTTTGGTTTAAGTTACTGTACTCCTATCATGCCCATACCAATGAGTGGACAAGGAATGCTGTCCATCCCTGTAAGGTCAGGCTAACTGTAAATGACTGACTTGGCTCATTTAGGTCTCTTTATAGCAGTGTTTAAAAACAACTCTTCTGATGAGCTGCTTTTGCTGGCTTTTTAAAATGAAATGGACTTGATGAAAAGTCTGTGTTTGTCATAAAAGGGAATCATTTTGCCTGCCTTGAATTTTTAAAAAGTAAAAATATCCAGCGTCAAACACACTTAACTAACAAATTTCAGAAGTTGGAGTGTTTTATATTCTAACATTTCACAGTAATAAGTAGTTAAGCTAAGGACTTGTCTTAAAAACCGTATGCAAATTTAAGTAGCTATTTTCATGAAATCTACATCCGAAGAACGTGTGCCCTGTGTTAAAATCTAATATGATTGAGCAAAAGTAAGCTGTAATTAAGTTCACTTTAGATTGTTAGAATTGTGAATCAAAGGAACTTGATCCCCTGTGTGCAGTTGCATTTGTCTGATGTTGTTGTACCTGGCAACTCATCTGTGAAAGCTGGAAAACAAGAAGCTATGCTTCTAGAATTACAGAACAAAAGCTTTCTAGAAACTTTTGGAAGAAATATTAGTAGTTATCAGATATGTGGTCTGATCATCAGACAAGTTTGAGTTCTTGTGGTTTTTTTCAGTGTTTTAATAGGAAGTTTTATTAGTTTGTGAACATGATGGCACCATTACCTTAGTACTAGCTGCAGTAGTGGTGTTAGGCAGTTCTGTTGGCTGAAAACCCCTTGTGATTAAAATTAATTAAAAAGCATCAACATGATAAATTGTGAAACCTACAGGTCTCTTGAACAGTTCTTGTGGGTAGTTTTCCCTATGGTAAACATTCTAGTTTTTATGGGTTTTCAGATTTAATAGAGGAGAGGTCCAGCAAGGGTGAAATGAGTCTGCTGTGCTTTGTCCAAGAACTTAGGGAGGGACTAGATGGTCTTCAAAGGTCCTTTCCAACCTAAATCTTTGTATGTTTCTGTAAATTTATGATTTATTAACAAACTACTCTCCAGTCAGCTTGAATAAGGCTTTACATATTGATGCTGCATAGTTTGCATGTGTTTTTAAATAAAAAAACTGATTAGAAGTTGTCACTTGCGGAAGGGAAACGATGCACAATTCCCTAGCTTCAAGGGGCACTGACTTGATTTTTGATTACAGCATTTTGAAATAACATCTCCAAATGCAATGGTAACTATTAAACAAAATATCAGTTAAACTTTTGCCAACATCAGCCTTAATAACTTCAAGTTGTTTATGTAGCTGAGGGTTGTTGCTTTGTCCTGTGCACTGGCAAAGGTGAGAAGTATCTAGGAAGTGAGGTGCAGTGGCTTCTGGAGTGGATGGAGGATAAAATAAAACCAGGGGTAGACTCTTGCTCAAAGATCCCAGCACTTTAAATTAGTAAAAAGAACAAGACACTGTTACTGTCTAGAAATCAGCTATTGTTGGCATTCTCTTCCACAGTTCTCAAAGTGTGGCTGCTTTTTATGCTATGGACAAAACAAGGGTAGAAGTCATCAAGGTGTGAGAAGGGACTAGTGCAGACAATGTATTAAGCCTGCTGTGGTTACCATATAGGTTATATAGCTTGAGGCAAGTCCTTGACATATGACTGGAAATCCTCTCACCTTTTCAAAGCAACACCATGTACTTCACTGTTTTTCTTGCTGAAGATAATGCCTGTTCTGAGTGCTGATTTACCCCTGGTACCAGCACATTCAAATATCTACTGTACTTTTGTAGATAAGCAACTATAAGTGATTTTTTTTTTTTTCTCTCCAGAGATGCATTTAAATAATTGGTAACTTGAAGAGTACTTCATACTCAATCTTTCTCTGTGCCATTGCTGTAATTGTTATTTATATTCGCCCTGATGTTTTGTCTGTACTAGTTGTTTTAGTCTGTGCTACAGTTTACAATAAATACAGCTTTTCCAAATTTCTTTTCTTTGCATGCACCTATCAGCCTAGTGATTTAAGGAAACACCGTAGAAAGGTAAAAATCTTTATTTACTGGTGTGCTCCTTCATCTCCTTCTCTGTCCCCAGACTTACTAAAGGATAACAGGAACGTAAAAGAAATCATTTGCAGGGTAACTCTATAATAAATGAAGATTATATGCTCAGGGGTATTAAATGTAAAATGGTTTATCACCTTAACATAAATGTGGGCTTGTTTTGTTTTGTGGGTTTGTTTGTTTGGCTTTGTTTGCTGCTGTGGGGGACTGTTTTGTTGCTTTCTGTTTGTAGCCACTGCTTTGCAACCTTCATGAAACAATATTTAATCTTAGAGATCTGTTAAAGCACACACCAATAATTCTGTTATTCAAACTTTGAGATAAGCCATAGCCACAGACTTGTAGAAACTGACTTAACAGATTCTTGCTACTGACACCTGGCAGGGAGAATTGAGATGTCGTCTTTTCACAGGACTCTGGTTTTCTGTCTTGCTTCACCTGAAGTCAGGTATTTAGTTTTATAGTGCTGAAGACTTCAGTTCTTAGCTCTTTGAATGAGTAAAAGATGAGTACCTCTTGCTCACTTTACTGGCTAAGACTGAAATTTAGTAGTTTGTCACTGAAGGTGACAGAAAATAGGGAATGGCAGGATGGTAAGGGCAAGAGTAATCCTTTAACACGAAATAATTGATGTTTCCTTTTGGTATTTTGTGTAGTGTTAATACTGTTTTCATGTTTTGGCATTTTCATCTAACCCTGCAAGTTTTCCTTCATTTTCCATTAGTCTCCAGCTTCTAGAGAAGAGGTACGAGATGATAAAACTACAATAAAATGTGAGACATCACCACCTTCTTCACCTCGATCTTTGCGTTTGGACAGAGTCCAAAAAGGAGCTTTGCATACAGTGAGCCATGAAGATATCAGGGACATAAGAAAGTAAGTAGCTGTATATAAGACAGACCTACCACTAATTTATTAGTTCAGATTATCAGAATAAAATCCTAAAACTGAAAACTTGGTAAGCTGATAGGATATTAGCCTAGATGATAGTTTTCCACTTTTTTTATTATTTAATGACCTGTATTTTAGTAGATACATTTCTTTTCACGACTCATTTAAAGCTGAAATTAAATGTGATTAGTGAGTTACTGAGTTTATTAACTTGCACAGAAGCCTGAACTTGATTCTCACTGTTTTGCCAGTGAATTTGTGCTCCTTTATGACTCTCCCCCTTTGTTTGTTTGTTTGTGAAGTTCAACAGGCTCACAAGATGGGCAAACAAGTAATCCCAGTAGCAGTAACAGTAGCCAAGATTCCCTTCATAAAGCCCCCAAAAAGAAGGGGATCAAATCCTCTATTGGCCGCTTGTTTGGCAAGAAAGAAAAGGGACGACCTGGACAAACAAGCAAGGAAACATTAGGACAAGGTTGGTTTGCACTGCTTTGGGTTTTTTGTGCACAATAAGAGTGTGAAAGACTGAATTTTATGATGTATGTATCAAGGTGGGCTTGGAGGTCTGGCTTTGTACGTTTCTGATCAGTAATATTACAAATGATTAAATACTTTTGTTCAGGAAAGCAGTAGTGAATTTTTTGTGAGTTACAAGTGGCCAAAGTTAAGAAAATAAGACTGGTTTTTGTTTTGGCTTTTTTTTTTGTAGTTGGCATAGCAGAAGCAGATAGTTCCTCTCAGGATGCATTAGGTCTCAGCAAGCTTGGAGGTCAGGCAGAAAAAAACAGGAAAATGCAGAAAAAGTAAGTTGTCAAATCTTTTTCATTCTCTGCTGTTAAAGTATTGCTTTGTTTAAAAACCTTTTGGTTTATCACTTTTGTTTTCTTTTTGTTTGTTTTCTTTTTTTGGCTTTGGAGTTTTTCTGTGGTGTTTTGTGGGTTTTGTTTCTGTTTTTTTCTTTTCAGGTATTTTTGCCTAGTACAGTGCTATGGCTAATAAGCCTCTGTAGAATTTTTATACTGTTTTTTACAGAACATTAATGGTAGCACAGGTTATGGTAAATTTGAAATGAATTTCAGTGCTGAAAACTTACGGTTGAAATGCTGTAATAAACAAACTTGGGAGATAAAAGTGGACTTTTACCAAACCCACCCCCAAATTCATTATGTTTAATACCTGCTTTGAGTTTAATTTCCCAGAGTTACTACTAGCAGTTAGTTGCTCCAGAGTGTGAAAGAGTTGACAGAGGTATTCTGTACAGATGTCCCTCTGTCCAGCTTTGCTGATTCCTTTCTAGCAGGTGACTCCCCAAGTCTTTCCTTTTGCATTGCAGCTGGAACTGCTGCTGTGCTCACTAATTTTTTTTTTTTACTTCTGTTTCATGTTGTCTTCACATTTTCTCTTACACAATTTAACAGCTGAATTTTTTTTTCTTGTACTATATAACCCAGATTTCCTGGTTTTTATACTTTGTGACTATTTCCTTTTTTATGGCACCTGTTAGATATGCAGTGACCTGTTCCTACTCATGAGAATTTCTTCTTTGTGTCCAAGAAAATCTTTAGTTTACTGTTCAGCTTTGAGTATTTTGCATGCTTTGTTGTTTCTGGACTTGGAAGAGCTGAAGCAAAGACTGTAATCATAGGTGAAAAAAAGATATTGCTACTAGTAGAAATCTTGACTTGATGCTTATATGGTAATACAGGAAATACTCAAATTTATGTAAGTAGGATCAGGCATTCTTTGCATTTTTCCATCCAAAGCTGAGCCATACACCTTGAACTTCTGTTGCTTCTGTTCAGTTCAACTGCCTTTACTCTGTGTCAAAAAAACTGACCAAGATCAGACACATCTCGCTGCTCAGACACATCTTTACTGGCTTTCTGAGGACAGAATAGTGAACACTGAAAAGAAAGCGTGCTAACTTTCCCTTTGCAAAGCATTTCTTGCAGTACATAAGTTCTGTTAATAAATAAGAATAATGCCTGGTGACTGCTAATGAAAACCAGCAGCGTGTTGGTTTGAAAAGTCAGAATGGAATGTGGGTTTGTTTGTATAACAGAACACTCAGCTGTTTTTCTTCAGACTGTTACACTGAAGGCAATCGTACGTTATTGTGATCTGGTATTTTCCCTTTTCTGCAGAGCTTTAAAGTCATACCACATCTTGGCTGAATAAATAGTTTTAATCTGGTCATATCGAAGTAGTGAGAGGCCTGTTCTTTGAAGAATATAGATCTTTCTGAATACCAGCAACAAATTCCATTCTAGAGTCAAATGGTCTATACTGTCTTGCTTTAATAAATGCAAAAAATGCAGTCGCAGGTAAATCCTGACTCTTCTTTGTAAACATTCTGCCTTTCAAGAATTTACTGCTATTACTTTAAGTCTACCTCGTGGCTGCTTGTTGGTTGGTTGGTTAAAAGGCAAAAGTGTCTGTATTGGACTACTGGCAATTTTGAGTTGGGAATTGCCTTGCCTAGCTATTAAGTATGGGTACCTGCTTCTTCACAGGAAGGTATCTATGGTTCAGGTATTTCTGTGAAAGTGGGTGTGAAACACAGCTGTGTTGATGAAGACACGTATCGTACTGTTTAGTTTCATCACTCTGAGTGCTGACAGCAGTGGCAGAGCCCTCTTGAACTTCCATGATTTGCAAATCTACCATTTAAAAAAATTCCAGCGAGATACTTTAACCCAGCTCTTTCAGCATCCTGACAGGTATGCTGAACGTAGGAAGCAATATAATCACAAAGTGTCAGAGATCCCTTGCTGCCTTCTTGAGATGTTCATTATGGTAAAGCTGCTCTGAATTGCTTTTCACTTGGAGGTGGGAGGAGAGTGGGGTTAAAATAAATTCTCGAGGCTGATTGTTCACTTATAAAATCCTGTATTCAGCAAAAAGAGTTCCAGTTACCTGAATGCTTGGAACAATGACAGCTAGCTCTATTTATAGTTGTCTCTAATCCCTATTTGCTTGCTTATCTTTCTGATTTCTGCATGCATGCACCCAAACAGGCTGAGGGCAGTATTCAATCTCTTTACCAACAAAAACCTATTTATAGCTACAGAATTAAATTACAGTGTACGTTATTTGTCTGCTTTTGTATGCCTTGTGAGTTCAGTTTAATCCTAGTTTTATATTTTTTCCCTTCATTGTTTTATTTTCCTTTTGTTTACCATTTGATGTGGTAGTGCAAAATCAGGGTAAGTTTACATTTATTTTATTAGGATTGTTGTGAAATTATGATAAATCTCATGTGGATTTTTTTTAGCAGATGATTAAAATCTCTTTTTTTCAAAAAATAAATCCAGTGTCACCTAGTTGAGTGTGAATGGTAGTTCATTGTCTTGTTTTATTTTGCATGGTGTGAATTTTTATCATGGAAATACCAAACCCTACTTAGATGGGGTTAGTTCTGTAATTTGGGTTTTGAGAGTTTTGACCAGTAGCAGATATTTGTGGCACTTCCTTTCCAAGGTAGTTGTGTTTCTGTAAAATTGTCACTCTTTGTTTACTAAATTTGAGTTGGTTTTAGTGTTTTCTTCATGCTGTTCATCTTCTTTGTGAGCTGTGCTGTTGACAGTGTTTGCCACAATAGTGTCTGTGCTTTTCTGTCCACAACACAACAAACTTAATACTGTATTAATCAAAAAGGAAGGAAGCCCTAAATTTAAAATAACTTGCCTTAAAAGTTCTCCACAGGAAGTTTATTACCTACCTGAAATCAGTATTTAATAAGGATATTAACTTTCCACTGATGCTGTGCTTGGAATCAGGCTGTTTTCATCTCATTTTTTACTACTGGTGCCCTTTCCCTTTTCACACCTTGCAACTCTTGTCATTTCCATCTCTGTCACTCTCTTCACCACCTTCCCTACAGTGTTTTCTCAACTGATTTGGAAGAAGTTGAGCGTAATCTCCAGTTGCATCCAAGAAATCTGGAATACAGCATTCCCCTTTGGCTCCAAGTTGTGGATGTATCCATTGCCATGCGACAATGTGCTGGTGCTCCGAGCTCCTTTGCGTTCCTCGTGGGGTTAGCATCTGCTTGCCTGCCAAGAGGCATTGTAAATACAGATACTTCTTATGGTCTTTAAAGGGCCTCGTGTGCTCACTATTACATCAAGCACCTGCAGTTTTGACATCACTTCTCGTCCCACATGCCCACCATTTCTTTGTTCTCCGCAGCTGGCATCAGATGCCTTTTGAATGTGTCTAACAACAAGTGTTTCCCCCCTTGCAGCAGCACATTTGGTCATTCCAAGTGATGTTCGGCCAACTTTTTACTAAGTCTGTAGACATCTCACCCCTGATTTTGTCACCTAAGAGTTATTCCAGTAGCCAGTTGCTCTTTTGACATTCTTCTATCCCTCATGGTGCCAGTGTTATACCATCTGTTGACACTGCCAACACTATACTGATTTTATTTTTCTTACTACTTTTTTTTTTTCCTCACAAAGATACGAAGCTGATTTTTGGACACATTTCTTGAACCATATAATCATATGGTCTGTGAAACTGGCATGTCAGTTGGTATCTTTACATAATCTGATCATGTAGTGCTGGAATGCAGTGAGTTTCTCGGTGAAGTTGCGAGGGAATTGTTAGAGCAGTGAAGTTCTTTGCCAGAGGAAAAAAAACCATTGATGCATCATTTGCAGCTGAAACAGCAGCTGCCCTCCAATTCTTCCTGTGAGGTATTTTATGCCCGTGCTGTGTCTTGAGCTTTCAGTTCAGTGATTTCTCATGCAAGCCAGTTTTCTGTCTCTTGCATATGAACAAATTCTTCAATTCATTTTCCACTTCATGGACGTGTTCCTCTTTGGAGCCATTGAATAATTTCTGCATAATGTTATCTCAGACATTTTTTCTTTCTTTGTTTCCATTTCTGTATGTTTGTCTCCCATCATGTAACACTTCCTTCCAGCCACACAATTGTTTTTTACATACAACACCACCATGAGTTCAAAGGTTGCATCATAACCTCTCCTTAACACTTTTGATACGTTCCCTGTCCTGCTCATCTCCAAATGATTTGCTGTTCCATTGTTAACCTGAAGTATTTAAAGAGACTTACAAAACTGCCAGAAATGACATGGCAATTCTCTGAATTCCATAAAACACCCCAAGCAGCTTTATAAGCCAGGGGGGGAGGCAGTGATCACATGCTCTCGTGGGGTCATCCTGATCAAACCAGAGGCTATTTTGGGCCATGTCTGTGCTCTTTCATCACTAGTTGGCATGGTCACGTTACCACAACCACCAAAAAGGAAAACAAAGCCACCAATTTTGAAGTTAAACTACTTGGAAAAAACATTGCGTTCCTTTCTGTCAAATACAGTATTAAGCATTTTATGCTGTTCTTACCAAGCAGTATTTTGTAATATATTCTTAATTTATTTTTCTCTTTTCTTTTAGTTTTTTGGGTTTTGGTTTGGGGTTCTTTTTGTTTTGGGGTTTTTTTTGTGTGTTTTGTTTGTTTGTTTTTAAATAAATCTTGTAAACAACAAAGTGAAGCAAAAGTGAACATGTTCAGGGCTAGTGATTTGTGGAATTAATGTCATGTGTTCTGTGGGTAGCAGGAAAACAACTGATCCTTGATTCCTCACTTGGGAATATGTCTCTTTTTGAAGGGGACAAATATGTATTAGCTTTTACAGTCTTCTCTGTTAGTGAAATCTGTCTGTTAAGCTGCTAACTGCTGAACACTCTTTCCACCTTAATTGTTGGGTTTTAAAATGGGTACATTAGAGTGACTATTTGCACCCAGTTACCTCTCTGGCAGTTTCTTTCTTCCTCCCCTTTTTTTATTCCTGGGCAGCACATTTAATTAGGATAAAGGGAGGCTCTTCTAGGAGGTTCTTCTAGAGCAAAAAGGAATTTATTGACATGCAGGTGGAGGAGTGCTATCTGTTGATAAAACAGTTGCTAGTGTATTTATTCATTATTTTTTATAGTTGGTTATTTATCAATGTAAAAGGAGGATCCTGGGTATGTTAGCATGTCTAAGAGAGCTGAGCCCTGCATATCCCTTTTGCACTAGTAGCAAAGAAAGCTGCTAGTCTGTCAGTAACCCCTTAATATCTGTAAGCTTTAAATATTTTATCCTCTTAGATGGATTCAACAATATGATTCTGAAGGTAGGAAGGTTTTGTTTGGTTTAAATTGTGAGAAAATGGTAAATACATAATGTAGGATCTCAAATCTGTTGCTGCTTATCTTAATTCTCTACTTGCAGGTATGAATAAAAAGCGTAAAGCAGTAAAAACTGTCCAATTAGTTGAAGTAGTTTTGTCTGAACTTCAGAGGAGAGTGGAGAGTGAATTCTATATAACTAGCTTTCAAAGGCAGTTTAAATAAGCCTTTTTTTTTCCCCCAGACTTGATCCATTTTTTCAGACAGACATACCCAAGCAGCATTGCATGCTCATACCTGCAACACTCGTTTTTATCTCTTGGTTTATGAAATGTTTTTGGCAGCTATTTATAGGGATCTTGTGAGCTCCCATTGCTTCTGTAAGCTGAATTGTCAATATCAAACTCCAGCCTCTTTTGTTTCAGAATAACAAAGGAAATGGTGTCATCACAGGAGATGAAAGCTGAGTTTCAGTACACAGCCTTTCAGAACGTAATTGCCAAAGCGTGGCTCTCTGAATATCGTGCTTGTCTGAAGCTGTCCTTGAAACTCTTGACAGGCTCACTGTTGCAGACTGAAATTGGCCAATTAAAACGGTTACTGTCCCAGTTTCAGCCCCAGCAGCCTGATGGACAGGGTCGTTTCGATGGCACAGGCATCTGATGGACTCCCACTTTTCCACAGGCTTCAAACCTGCACGCTGAGGAAAAATGACTATTGCAGTTCAGTCTCATTTGCTGAGCAGAAAATTGCAGCCGTGGAGAATCTGACTGACAAATAAGCCTGATGTCTCCACTTGGCATTGGTGGCATTGGATAGAGCAGCAGTAGGAGTTTCAGGCACAAAATTTCTGAAAGGCAAGATCCAGTGTCTCTGCCACTCTGAAATATCCTGGTATCCAGTTCAGTTTGTCACTGTGTAGTCCCTGTACGTGTGCTGTGGCTGCCTTAGTGGGTGTATCATTTAAGAGTGAGAAAGGGGAGAAAGCTGGCTGTTGGGAAGATGATGTAAATTGAATGCAACATTTAAAGTGTAGCATTTAATTATAACTAGTTTGTTCTTGTTTATCAATAACTATTTCTGTAATTGTAGGCATGAATTGCTAGAGGAAGCCAGAAGACAAGGGTTGCCTTTTGCACAGTGGGATGGACCTACTGTGGTTGTGTGGTTGGAGGTAAGTGGTCCTTCCAAAAGAAAGAAGTAAAATAACCCAAAACTCAACCTACAGACTTGTAATGAATTTTAGGTTTTGGAGCTGGGAATGTTTTCCAGATCCTTCTTATTTCCTTTTTTTTTTGTGTGTGTGTGTTTCAGCTGTGGGTTGGGATGCCAGCCTGGTATGTGGCTGCTTGCCGAGCCAACGTGAAAAGCGGTGCTATCATGTCAGCCTTGTCTGATACAGAAATACAGCGTGAAATTGGAATTAGTAATCCCCTGCACAGGCTGAAGCTGAGGCTGGCCATTCAAGAAATCATGTCACTGACAAGTCCCTCTGCCCCTCCCACCTCAAGGACGGTAAGGAAAGAAATCCAGCATTCAGCATCTTTTGGAACTGTTAGAATTACTGAAAATTCCACTGTAAGCTGTAACTGAAAGGATTTGAGCTTCAAATAAGTATTTCTGGAAACATTACATTGTAGAGGAACACAGTGTTTAAATCTAGGCCACTTCTTCCTTTTGTGGAAATCAGATGAAGGAATAACTACATTTTCTTTCCTAAGAGAAAGGGAAGTATGTATCAGTGTAAGTATGTAATGCAGAATACTTAGAATACGTGTTATTTGCCTCATCTTTTGGCCTCAGAAGAGCTGATAATACAAATGAAGTATCCATTTGTATACAGAAATGTGTCACGTAGTTGGAGGCTCTTTTGTTCCACGTATAAGGCCATTAACTCCAAAAAATGATTCAGCCTACGTAAAGTAGGAGTCTGCCTGTCTCTCTATACTGTAGTAAATTGAGACACTTCTAGGCAGGGTGAATTCCCTCTGCCCTGCAACTTAAAGTTATTTCTGAGATTCCTGCGGTTACGCACCGGACTGCGAATGCATTTTTCAGATTAGAGCAGAGTCGAGTGTTTGCCCATTAATTACATCAGGGTAAGCCATTTATCACATTCAATTTTGTTAATATCTTTGAAGAAAAGTGATCTATGTTAATAGGCTTTTATTCCATGCCGTTGCTTTCAATAGACAGACCTAAGACTTTAGAAACCATTGCTTTTGCCCGTGCCTGCTCCTCACATGTACCGATTGCTTATATGTTCTGCAACCTCTCCTCTTTGTTACTGCTTTCCTTTCACTGGATGGGATTGGTTCCCTGTGGGGTCATATTAGACCACGGGAAATGTCTGGGTAACACATGAAGAAATGGAAAATCTTACAGCCACACAACAAACGGTTAGTTTATAGTGTTGCCACTTCTCTTCCTTAGAGTGCTTTTCCCACTTTTTGAACATTTGAATCAAGTGCCTTTTGGTCTTTTTTTATCTCTTTTTTTTTTTTTTGATAATTCATTAAAATTCTGGATTGTTGCTGCTTCTAATTATTAACCTTATAACCTGCATCTTGACAGGTTTGGTTTTTTTTTCCAGAAGGGGGTGAGGGGAGGGAATCGACACTGATAAGATTATAGACAAAACTATTTCCAATCTGGAAAATGGAGCTCTGATTTGATTACCTAATAGACACATTGAATTATTAGCGTGGAAATTTCATGTCTCCAGAAAACTTAATCAGTAGATGGGTTTTGCAACCTCTCAGATGAAAACGAGTGCCTTGTATGTATGCTTGCTTGTTTACAATGCATGATGCTTGCTTTATCTAAATCATTTTTCTTTGGTATGCAGTAGACTTAGAGTCTTGCAGTGCATCTTTAACTTTGATCTCCTTACTAAACTTAAATACTAATATGTATGTGTTCTTTTGCTTTTCTAACCACGTAACAGGAAGATGAGGAGGGAAGCTGGGCTCAGGTTGGAAACTTTCTGTAATATTATAGACTATGTGTAAAATGTTTTTCCTTAATAGCGGTATCTTTTAGTGATTCTTGGGGATTGGGAGAGGGGGAAGCTGCAGGGTTATCTTGGTGCACTACATACTTCGAAGATAGACTTTTATATTTAGATGATTTAAATATTTTAACACTTCCTAGAACTCCCAAGACTTGGTGGTTCATCACTGATAATTTGCAGAATGCTTTCTTACATAGTACATCACAAAAAAAGCTATGCATAAGGATTTTTATTAGAGCTGTTAGGAGAAGAATATTCAGAAGTCTTTTTTATCATTAGCTTTCCAAACTATTTGTCCTCGAGTTTATGAATCACCAGAATGAAGTTACTCTTGCTAAGCATTGTTGTATTCTATGTTGTATTCTATATATTGAACATGCCAAATCAAATTCTAAAATAATTTCATGACAAAGTGGACAGTGTTTTAGTGGAGGCTGATTTTTTTGGGAAGCCAGAAGTCCAAGAGTACCTGCTGTGTCCAGAAAGTCCCTGTTCAACCTGGCCACCATCCCAGGTGTGCTACAAGACATACTGAGCCTAGGTAGTTAAGTAGTTTTCCTCGTGCTAATTCTGTAATCCTCCTTGATTAATTGTTTTCCCTTCAAGTGGTGACAAATCCTAATTGTATTTTCAGGCATTGAGATAGCTGAGCATTTTATACAGAGATAGAAACAAAACTCAGGATTTGCCTGTGAGCTGTGTCTTTGGACACTGGTCTCTCCTTGCTTGGCTGCCCTCCAGCTAAAACCTGTTGAAGCCCCATTAACTACACCTTGGACACTCATTTGTGGCTTGTCCATGAGAACAATCATAACTTGCTTCCCTTTTACAAGAGTAACGTGCTCTTCCAGTCTGCTACCTAGCGATGGCTTGAAGAAATGCGCTTTGACGTGGCCTTGTGCCTTTCTAGAAGATGCTTCCTCTAGAGGAGAAATAAAGCTTTGGACTTTTAATTATGCAGTAAAAATGAATTATTACCCTTCTGAAAAAGAGCTGAGGTCTTTTGTTGCTCCAAGAATGATCAGCTACATAGTTACAAGCACTCTTTTTAGAAGTTTTCTCCCCCAAAATGCCTGGCATCTTAACAAAATTAAGTTCTCTGGCTGCTCTCGCTTTCAAACCTACATAGATTACTCTGTTAGGGTTTGTATAGTTTTTCATATTCTTCAACATGAAATAGATTGAGCCAGTTTTAATTCCTCATTTGAGTATTTTAAACTTGCTTTTCTGAGGAAGTCAACCTCATGAAGAAAACATACATGTAGTACTCAGTGTTTTTATCTGCTTAGCTTTGCAGGTTAAGAATTAAGCGTTGTTTTACTTTTTTTTCTTGAAAATATGTTGTCTAAAACAGCTTTTCACTTTTATTTCCCACTTTAATAAGCTTATTCCTTAATCTTTTTTTAAAAAACCCCAGACCTTAGCCTACGGTGATATGAACCATGAGTGGATTGGCAATGAATGGCTCCCTAGTCTGGGGCTTCCTCAGTATCGCAGCTATTTCATGGAATGTCTCGTTGATGCTCGAATGCTGGATCATTTAACTAAAAAAGATCTACGTGGGCAACTTAAAATGGTGGACAGCTTTCATAGGTAAAGAGATTGAAGTTGGGGACCTAACTTGGACTAAATGTTTGTTACCTCTGAATATTGGTTGGGTTTTTTTTTTCTTTTGTGGTGGTTTTTGGTTTGTTTCAGTATTTATTTATTCTTTTCTAAACAGAAACAGTTTCCAGTGTGGAATTATGTGCCTACGAAGACTGAATTATGATCGAAAAGAACTTGAAAGAAAAAGAGAAGAAAGTCAGAATGAAATTAAGGGTTAGTGCATTATCTTGACCTCAGTCTGTTTCCAATGTGTTTTCACTGATCTGCCTCAAAAAATAATTTTTTTTTAATGGAAAAAATGGCATTAGAGGGTGGAAGTTTTAGCAGGCAACATTTTCTTTTTTTCCTCCCCAGATGTCCTCGTCTGGAGCAATGAAAGAATGATCCATTGGGTGGTGTCCATTGGTCTTAAAGAATACGCAAATAACCTTATAGAGAGTGGAGTTCATGGTGCACTTGTGGCCTTAGATGAATCATTTGATTACAATGCATTAGCTCTCCTATTACAGATACCCACTCAAAACACACAGGTAAGCAAGAACTAGTTCCTTTATGGACATCAGGATTTTTCTCCCCTCTGGGAAACTTAAAAATGGAACTAATTGTTGTTTGGGGTTTTTTGTTTTGTTTTCAGTAAGTGTAGTTTTTTTCTATTCCCAGCTCTAGAAACTTTAGAAATGGAAACTTGTCCATTATCCTCTAAGAGAAAAACAGAACTGTGCTTTTCTTACCATTTTCTTACTAATTTCTAATTGTCAATT
The DNA here is from genome assembly GCA_025331215.1 of Actenoides lindsayi. Taxonomy (NCBI): domain Eukaryota; kingdom Metazoa; phylum Chordata; class Aves; order Coraciiformes; family Alcedinidae; genus Actenoides; species Actenoides lindsayi. The sequence continues at coordinate 8,400 of WTSP01027797.1, read as the reverse complement.
ACAGTTCTGGGTGATAAATTTGCCTGAAAAAAAAAATTGTTTGAATATCTTCACAATACTAGTATAAAACTCAACATTTTTTGTTTGCAAGTTTTTATTCTCAAACAATTGCCTTTGAGTTGGAAATCATGACCTTTCAGATCAAAACAAAGGGAAGGGGGGAGCTGTTAAGCCTTCTGTAAATTTTTCATAAGATACAACTCGGTACTTTAAAAGTTACATTTTATATTAATCTGATAATAGAACCCAAATTATTTAACACCACCTTAAGCTTTAAAAATTACTGTAGGTTACTAATCTTAGAATTAATTTCCATTTCTTTTATACTATAAACTTCAGGCTCGTGCTGTTCTGGAGAGGGAATTTAATAACCTTCTTGCCATGGGCACTGACAGAAGACTTGATGAAGTAAGTTACTTGAGCTGTTGACCTGTTTGATGGTACTGGAAACTTTGGCAGAACTGTTAATAGAATTTAGCTTGAACCTCTTGGAGCTGTTGACAAAATAGTGACAGAAATCTTAAGGTGAAATTTTTCTGTGAGAATTTCTGAATACGGCAGGTTTTGTGTATCTAGGTAAGATCATTTTGGATATGAAAGTCCATGATACCTCAGGAATGTTTTGTGCTAGGAAGAGGACAGGGTGAATGAGGGCAAGTGCTGACATAAACTGCTTTTGGATCAGTGAGGTGAAGCACACACCAGTTCACTGAGGAAGGAGACTGCTCTAACAGACTTTGGGTTTGTGTTCATCTTTTGCCTACCAGACTTGGTGCAGCCCTTCTGTGGCACATCCTGCCAGCTCTGTTACCAGTATGCATCTCTACTAAGGTTTTACTAATATCATCAGAAAGCAGATTAATAGTTCCCTAAGGTATTTTACGTTAATGATTTCAAACATCAAGAGAAGGAGCTTTGAAGGAACAGCTGTTTGTTCTGCTCTCGTGGCACAGAGCAGTTTAATCACAAGATCTCTTCAAATAACATAGTTACTTGTCTCCTACTTGAAAAATGGGATAAGTTTTAGGTAAAATAGCATTCAAAGGATTGAACTGCTGCTAAATGACTGGTTGGCAACTGGAAACTGCCAATGGGTGTTATTTGCATTGACCCAGTGCCCTCGCTGCAAAAGACATTTTTGGAAGAGGGACTTAAAACAGTTTTAAGTGCAGTGTTGTATTTCTGAAGTGGAGTATTACTTCAAAGATGCAGATGTGTTCATGGGGGGGGGAAAATGCACTTGAGTAACTACAAGTCGAGTGTACCTGGGTGCTTAAGCAAATCACTGCATGGCAATATAGTATTTGCTACACGTTTTCTTTTTCCTTGCTATGGTTTCCTGTAATTTGTAGGATGAGAAAGCACAATAGCTGTATCATCATTCCTGTAAGACAGAATTGAAGGTCAAAAGCAATTGTTCAAATCAGGCCTCTCTATCAGAATTCCCAGAGCAGCTTTTATGATCTGCTCAGCTCCTCCTGCCCCCTAAGAACGAGTGATGCGACACTTACAAAGTGCTGTAAATCATGAAATACAAACATTTGAAGTACAGAATGTTTTTCTAAATGTGTCGAGCACGTGAATTTCCATAGTTACTGAGCTGAAAAGCCTGCAAGACTCTAGCAAATCAACACAGATTGTGACAAACCAAGACCTCTGCTGCTGTTGCACCTGAACTGTTCTGGAAATCAACTTGTTCAGTGGTGATAGATTTACTTAAGACTGTCAGTAATCCTTTTAATGTCAGTAACAAACCTCCACTTTTTGAAATCACTAATGATGTTTATCAATATAACAGGATGATGATAAGAGCTTCAGGAGAGCACCTTCATGGAGGAAGAAGTTTAGACCAAAGGACATAAGAGGTTTAGCTGCTGGATCAGCAGAGACTCTTCCTGCAAATTTCAGAGTTACGACCTCAATGTCTTCACCCTCTATGCAGCCAAAGAAGATGCAGATTGATGGTATTGGTTTTGTATTATTTTAAGCATGATGAGCTTTATTGCTTGAAATTCCAGGGGATTTGAGTTCAAATTACCTTTTCCTGGCATAAAAGCATCTGCCTTGTGCATGGTTGTGTATATATAACACTGTGTTTAACCATAGGGTGCTTTATAATTTCAGGAAGCTGTACTAGATGTGAAGTTTCTTTTTACTTCATTGGAATAACAAAATGAGAATTCTAGGTAGAAATAAGTCCATGTTAAACTAGGGAAAGAGAATTGCACTTTAGTAGAAGTCTTTTAATCCCGTGATGCATAATTTCTAATTAGCAGCAATTAGACCAATGTTAGTCCCACTGAAATGCAGTAAAATCCATTAAAAATGTAAGTAAACTCCCTCAGATAACTTTGAGATTATTAAACGTTGAGTAAAAGGTACATTACCCCTCCCTTGCAGTGGTCACTTAAGTATTGATCACACTTCAAATCATGACTTCAGTCATTGCTGTGCACTTCATGATCTGTACGTGTGCATGTGCACGCACACACAGGGATAGGTATTAAAAAAAAACCCAAACAAACCCCTAAGACCCCAGCTGGAAATGGATCACCTGTCACCTGAGGGATCTTGTCTGTTTAAAAAAATTCTCTTAGTACTGTGAAAATAGACCTTTACTTGAATTTTACAAAAAGCAAGTTAAAATAAATGGGAAATGTATTCAGTTGGAACAGACAGGATGAGAACTTCAGTGTAATCTCTGAGTTGCCTCAGGTCTGAAAATTGTAGCTGAGTAAAGCTCAAAGCAACCTTTGCATCTGATGTTACTCTCTAAATTTAATCTTAAATATTGTCACTGGCACAAATTCATGTGGAAAATCCTGTAAATTTAAATAAATGAAGCCTTTACCTTGTAAACCCCTTTCTTTTTATGATATATAAAAAAGAAATATATATAGACTACAGAATAGAAAATAGATTATAAAATTACCTTTGCCAATTTCTGTGTGCTAGTTGACATGCAGCTGCTTTTTTGAGAGTTCTTGTTTGTCAGCTGCTGAAGTTAGAAGTGTTTAATACACAAACTGTAAAATAAATCCTGCTTTTCTAACTTGTAACCTTAGAGGTGGGCGAGTAGCGTAGCTGTAATCACGTTGCTGTGATGGGTTTTTGTTGAAAACTAACATGCATGCTGTGTTCTGCATGTCTTCCCATGCTTCTTGAAATAGGCAGTGTATCAGGAACACAAAGATTGGATTCTGCTACAGTAAGGACCTACTCCTGTTAAAGCCTTCTCCTGGTAAGTAAAGTTGATAGGTATCCTAGTTAAGCAGCTGCTTATGAAATAAAACATCAGGTATTTTAATACAGTGAATTTACTCTTACAAAACTGTTTCAGGTTTTGAGGGTAGATTGTCATATTGAAAATCCAGGGATTGTTTCCTACAGCAAAGACTGTGAGGGTTGAAATACTGACTTTTCTAAAGGTTGTATTCTTTTGAGTTTGTTGGTTCTGTTTTTTTAAAACCACCCTCAAAAGTGCCTGTGCTAAATAGCTTTGTAGAAAGTGTAAAATCAAAGGTTGGGTGAAACAGTGGAAGTGGGGAGGAGGGAACTAAATTAGGCGTAGAAAGGGAAGAAAATAATTTAGTGTGTGACACTGCAGTTCACGTATTGATCTTTTGGAGTTTTCTGTAGTCAGATGACCTAGGATAAATATCTAGGAAGCAGAAATGTTTGTCCTCGTGCTTTACTTGGCATTGCAACTGGAGATTACAGAAGGCAGTAAAACTGTATACGTCATGGCATGGCAATAATTCAATGCATGAGTGCTACACACGTGAGCTGATGATGAGAAACTGAGAATGAAACGTTGTTTAAAAAACCGCTAATGGAATTTTTTTTCCCTTTTTGTGTGTTTTTCCGTTTGTTTTGTTGTTCTTTTTACAGTTTACCCACACTATTTCTACCGGTGATATGCAGCATTTTGAACATTTGGAACCCTTAACCTGTTAATACTTGTTAAATGGACACTTTGAGATATTTTATTACAGAGTTTTTAATTAGCAAATAAATTCATGAGTACTATAGAGAAAATATTTTAGAACCTAAATGTTTCTTATATTTATGTGACTTCTCATTTATAGTTACTTACCTTTTTCCGTTTCTATTCAGTCTACAAATCAAATCATTGCTGATTTTTTTTTATTCTAATTTTAATCTTTCCAACTGAATGTACTGTAATGCTTGTATGTATATGTCCCTATAAGTAATATAGGGGTTTTGTAAATTATGCAGTTACTGTAATTATCATTGTTTTTTAATAATGAAACTGAAGGTGAAAAGGATTTTAATACCTTTGTAAAAGTATCACGACACCAAGCAGTATCTATTTTGTCTTTTTTTGGAAATGTTAGCTTAGGTCTGAAAACCAGTCCAGCTGTTTTTCAGGTAGGCATACGTTGTCGTAGAAGGTATGGTACACGATTGTTCTTCTTTTCAGAACTGTACCTTTCCACGCAGAGGATTTGTCAAGTAGTTGGGATTTGTCTATATTTAAAAATAAAACTTGTTTTAAAAGCTGGGAGGAACTATAACACTACGGAACACGTTTTTAGAAGTGCTTGACTCTGTCATAACACTCTCTGCTGTATTTGTATAGCGTGTCTTCACAGTGACTGAAAACAAGCCATAAACCAAGAACTGTTTTGTGTTTGTTTTGTTGGGGTTTTTTTTTTGTTTGTTTATTTGTTTAGGTCTTTTTTTTTCCTTTACTGAGGAAGATAGACTTCATAATAATTCCTGGTCGTAATCCACAGGCCACAGAGGGGTTTTTTTTATCCTAGATCTTTTTGATTGATGAAAAATGCTGGTGAAACTAGTTTTAATGGACCAATCATGAAGCACTGCGGGCTCGCATCAAATGAGTAGTGCAAGATGAAGGTACAATGGGCTGAAAACTAAAGCAGTGCAACTTCTAATAAAGGCCTTACTTTTTCTTATGTAAGTCATCTTTTGTGTTTTGTAAACTTGTTCTAAAGAGTCGTCTGGACTTCAATTTTGATGGTTGTAGCCATTTTGGACTGTATGAGTTAGGAAATGTATCTGAGACTTGTGAATGGCGTACTACAAAGCCAGCAAGAATCTGTTCAGATGGTGCATTATTTATTATGCAACCCTATATATAGCATGTCTTTTTTTCTTATTTTGTTTTCCACTTTTAACTTGCTTGTAAAACTGAAAGTCATTGTTACTGTTCTGTTTTTCTATTAATCTTTTGTGTATTTTCAGATTATGTAACAATATGTACAGTCTACTTTTGAACTATTTTTATCACAGTATTATTTATTGCTTTCTTTCAATAAAGTACTGATGCATTTTTTCCACTGCCAATAAAACACTATTGAAAAGCTAAGGTCTAATTGTACGCAGGCAGATACTTCTGCGATGAGAGGATTTTGTCAATAAAGCATCTTCATGATTGTTTGCTGCCCTGTAGGTCTTGTTTCAAAGGATGACTTTTCTCCAATAGAAAAATGTCCCATTAGATGTGACACCTCTTCTATGGAGTTGTTCAAGTTCACGTGCGTTCGTCTGTTCTTGAAAAGAAGTTTTCTGAAGAAGACTGCTTTATTGCCTACTTCTACTCCTAGTTAGAGCTGTGATTTACTTTTCAAAATAGTAATGAAAACTATCACACAAGTTCAGTGTGTTCTGGTCCACGGGATGAAGATTGAAGTGCTGTTCTGTAGAGCAGCAACCGTTGCTTTCTTAATAAAATGAGATGATGACCATAGTGATATTTGGGGAGAAACAGGAGTCGAGGGAACCAGTACAAAATCAGGTCACAGTTTATGTCAATTTTAATATATTTGTGAACCATTTCTTGTGTAGAAGAGAAGACGGAAGGATAAAGTCACAGAATAATCGAAGCACATTTCATCATGTCCTCTAGATCAACAGCAGGATGTGGAATGCCCGGAATGGAGAAAACATTGTGATTGAGGCTTTCAACATTGTTCAGTAATGCATCTCTGTCTGGCTTCTCTGAGTTGCTCTCTGATCATTTGCAGTCTCTTTTATATTTTCAGAGAATCTATCTTTCTAGAAAAAGCTCAACTGAAACTGCAGAAGGAGATCCTGACTCACTGTTCAGCTGAACTTCACTGCTTAGCAAAAAAACAAACTGCGTAGACGTTTCTGGTCACTGATGTGCTAGTAGGTGTTCGAAGTCATGTATTGTTGCTTCTCAAAAGTGAAAACAACGCGGAATAAACTTGTACAATGTGAAAAGAAAATGTTTATTTTAAGGCTGTAAAACCTTAACTGTTATGGAACAATGGAATTGCCATGAGAGCTAGAATAAATGAGTGAAAGAGAAAAAGCTTTCACCAATGGGCAAAACTGTGTGTTGGCTTCCTTGTGACTTACGCAGCACAGCTATCTGAGAAATCGAGCAGAATGCCTCCCTCAATTTCAGTAAACCCTCCCCTAGAAGGAAGAACAGGCAAGTGCATGTGTCAGAGGCATATGGATATGCTACAGTAGTCTTTAAATAAAGCCTGCTTCAAGAAATTGCCCAATGTCTTTAAGTGCTATAAAAGCTAAAGTATGAATTTGAAGATGCTAATTGCTGACTGCAATAAGGTAAAATTATCCCAGAACTTTTAAATTTCCAATTTTTGCATGTTTAGATGGCAAGGAATCTCTAAACATGTTATAGCTTAATCTTCCTCCTTTCAAACGGATGTAAAGTTAAAAGGCAAGTTGCTTTTGCAGTGTCTTACAGTTAGTAGTGATGGATGTCAAAACTTGGAGCAGAGAGCACGTAAAGTAGTTCAAAGCAGAATTTATGCTTGGAATTGGATAGACTAAAGATTGAGAGGGAGGGGCAGCAGAATTAATTTTCAGGTGGATAAAATTTAACTGTGTTATGTTTGAGGGGTGATGCTTTTGTTGAAACTGGAGAGTGACTTTGCCTGTTGAAGGAAGGTGTTTTTTCACATCATGATAATTGCATTTTTCTGGGTGCACTGGTTAAACTCAAGTTACTCTCAATTTCATTAATTTGCTGTTAATAGAAATTTTTGCTAAAAAGCAACTGTAGTCAGATTTAGGGGACAGCACCTTGTGGTTTTACATGGCAGGTAGGAGGGGATGGGTGAAGTGTGATCTGTAAATGGGACTGTAAACAGAAGGATGGGTGAAGACGCTCAAAGCCAGAGGATCAAGGTTCTCTGAGCCTGCTTTCTTGTCTGGCAGACAGATTTAAGTTTAGCCCAAATTTTAAAATATGCTTTATTCACTTTATAGGGTGAATTACCCAATTACACAGAAAAAATAATTAAGCCTATTTATACTGTGAGCTGACTCCATTTGGCTGTAGGTGACTGGTGCTCTCTGTCCTGCTAAGACTAATTAAATCATCCCCAAACTTGTGAAACTTCATCGAATTTTTTTTTTTTAATCTTATCCTTTATTATGGTTTGAAATTGTATCTTTATTTGTAAAATTTATCACTAGAAACGTCCTTCTTTAGAGTGTTTCTTCTCTGAAAAGTGCAAATAAATAGTGGGCAAAGGCTTAAGGCTGCCTTTTAAAACCTGGTTGTTTTCCTCTTGGTACCCGTTTTAATTTAGATACCCTGTCAACACGTCCAGTGTGAACCTTTGCCCACTGCTAAGGGAGATGGGAACCCCTCACGACCCATGTAAATTGCAGTTGACGGTAAAAAGTGAGTATTAATAATAATTTAAAAATAATTACTAGTTTCCAAGCGCTACCGAATCTGCCGTAGCCCTTTAACAACTCCTGACGGTGCATTTTTGTAGCAGTAGTGCTCTGCCAGCTCGTTCTCCTCAGGGATTTTATAGGGAAAGGAGCAGCTACAGCATAGATTAAAAAAAATATAATCTCTCTCTATATATATTTAAGGCCCTAATTATATTATTTTTAATGACTTGGAGCAGCGCGGCACATCCAGCCCCTCGCTCCCCGCAGAGCGGCGGTGCCGCGGCCGCGGGGCCGGGCTGGGTCCCAAGCCCGGCCGGGGCAGCACCGCCCGGCGGGGCGGAGCGGGACCGGTCCCGCTCCCACCTGGAGCCGCCCCGCCGGGCGGGAAGAGGAAGTGGGAGCTCGGGAGAAGCGGAAATTGCAGCAGCCGCCGCCAGCCCGGGAAGCACCGGCGGGGAGCCAGGGCAGCGGCGGCCGCGGGAGGAGGAGGAGGCGGCGGTAGCCGGCGGGTGCCAGGGTAAGTGCGGTGGGGAGAGGGCGGCGTGGGGGCTTCCCCGTCCCCCTCTACCCGCTGGTAGAGCGGGGCCACCCCCATCGACACCCCCCCCCCCGGCCCCCCTGCCGGGGGTGCGAAGCGCTGAGGGGGGAGAGCCCCGAACGGGGCCGGGTGGCCTTGTTGGGCCGGGGGGGGCGGTGGCCGCCCGGGGGGCGGGGCTGGCCGGGCCG